>CM067315.1:31153406-31327216 GCA_034231615.1 Meghimatium bilineatum | reverse complement strand
TATCACCAGTGAAGCTTGGCAGATACAGACAGCTTTAGCATTCATGTCGATTCGCTAGAGTGGCGCTGTGTTTGCCCAAATGAAATCATCAAATAGAGGATGTCCATACATTATGTAAATAATTTTTTGCATAATTTGTTACCTCCCGTCCCACGTGTCAACATCTGTCAAGAATTCTGGACCCCATTTCACTTAACTATGTCTAAAATTCCTTCCCCCTCTCTTCGATAATAAAATGTGATGAAAACGTACCCGTGATTTATTGCATATGAGGGGGGAGGGGTCATTGTGTGGCATGGCCGAGAGGGTAGAGCGTTTGTCTCACATCTTTGTACTCTCCCTGTACATGGCATGGCGACATCAAGAGCATGATGACTCTGTCACGCAGCAGCAAAACCCTCCCTGCAGATCCTTAATGGGAAAAACAAGCAGTATTTGACAGTTTTGTTTCTGAATATCTGACTTAACGTCAACAGTTAGTGGGATAGTTGGGGGGAGGGTTCTAAAAAAGTTTGACATTTATTGACAACGGGGAGGGGGATGCGCTTGACAAAAGTTGAAGTCAACAATGCATCATCTATCATCATCATCATCAGGTGCCATGCCGGGTGGCGTAGGCGGTCATGGCTCTCCACATCTCTCTGTCCACAGTATTATGTATCAAAGTCGTTGTTGTTTCTTTGCCGTGCCAGGTTGTCAAACTGTCTAATATTTTCTCACGTTGTCGCCCTCTGTCTCTGGTACCTTCAATCTTGCCTGTTGTGATTATGTTCTCTAAACCTGCCTGTCTCATGAAGTGGCCAAAAAAAGAAGATTGCCTTTTTCTTATATTGTTGATTAAGGTCCGTTTCGCATTTAACTCTTTTAACACCTCTACATTAGTTTTTCTGGCAGTCCATGGTATTCTCAGCATTCTTCTGTAGAACCACATCTCTGTTGCCTCCAATCTCCCACTTTCCAGTTTGTTTATTGTCCAAGACTCGCACCCATATGTTAGTATAGGGGTTATATATCACTGCAGAACTCTCTTTCTCACCTCTAATGACAAGGTCATATTACACAGTATATATCATCTATACGCAATCAAATTATTTGTATTTGTTATAGAGTTCTAATAATTTGAAACCAGTCATGTACTTCTTTCTTTGTTTTCCAGCGAATACACTTTCACTGTTGTTTTAATTTCTCTTGCACAATAATTAAGCGGGATGGAGAGGGGGGGGGGGGTAAAATGTAAAATAATTCCCTACAAATTGTGCATGTAATTTATGGACAGCCCCCCCCCCCGAATATAAAAGAATTATGTTTTAAAATTTTTGCAAATCTAAAAAAAGAACAATTTTGTAAAATTAACGCATACAATAATACAGTGGAATCTCTCTATAACAAATCCTTGTATAACAAATTTTCCCATATAACAACACTTATTTAAAAAATCTAATTTATATTTATTCTTTATTGATTATACAGTATATAGAGAACTTCTGTTATACAGTACATGTTTAGTGGACTCGGAACAAGTGTTATAACAGGATTCCACTGAAAAATTTAAGATAGATAGTATCATAAGATAACAAAGAGCATGAAGGTCTTCTGTGATAAATGTACACTATACATATAGAAATTTAGTATATGCATTACCACATATATGAATGTAACCCGAGTATATATTATATAAACTATAGCATATTTTTCACACTGCTCATAGAAAATGAAGAGTACGCGAACGTTTCATTATACACGACTATTATTATTCCATCACTGCGCTACCAGTGCCAAACCTGGACAATGACAGAACAAGAAAAAAGAAAAATAGTGACAGCAGAAATGGCATGTCTACGAAGAATACTCGGAGTGTCATTAAGAGATAGAATTAGAAACGATAACATCAGACAGATAACCAAAACAATATCAGTATTAAACAGGCCAAGAGACAACAGACATATCAAGTGGTTTTCACACGCTTCCAGACTACAACCAGATAGCATGCCACAAATGGCTATGACACAAAGACATAACGGCTATAAAGCCAGAGGCAAACCATGTAAAAGATGAATCACAGAAATCAAAGAAGTCACATGAACAAGCTTACAAATAACACACACGAATTCCATCTCCATAGAGGTAAATACGAAGTTAATTATAAAGTTTACTGAATATAGTCTAACTATCAATATAAATACATCTTTATTGCTTGACAAAGGTCCCAATAGTACCGACACGTTGAAAATTGTTTTTGTTCTTTGTTTTATTGTTATTTCCGATTTATTTTTGTTGATAGTTAGGCTATATTCAGTAACCGTTATAATTAACTTCGTATTTACCTCTTATTTGTCTGGTTACTGCGGCACGTTCCATTTTGTCGGACATCCTTATATCCACCGACATCCACCGATATTTTGGTTATTTATTTTTCCATTTCCAGAGAACTCTTCCACCCCTGACGCCGCATGACAAACAAGGGCCACAGCGTATATATATATATATATATGTATATATAGCATAGTTTACCATGCATCAGTAATATGATAACTTCTTGAAACTTGTTAAACATGGACTGTATACACCAGACCCACTAGAAGACTCAATTATTTCCAACAAAGCTGCCTTCGTAAGATACTCAACGTCCATTAGTGAGATAAAAACATCACTGAGTTATTTATGACATATCAACATGTAAGCATTCACACAATGCTGAGGAAGGCACTACGCTCGATGAATCACCGTCTGCCAAAATATCTGATATAAATGGAGAGAACTTCAAAGTGACTTTTGTATGGCTGGAGTGTCGCCCGTGTTTTGCCGGGGCCCGAGAGGGGAGCAAAGAATATCAACACCTCCTTACCTTCCACGCATGTCGTAAAAGACGACTAAGGAGGTTATGGGATGGTGTTGGCTGTCCCATCCCATATAGGGTCAGTGACCCAAAGCCATGCTGAAGTCGGATGTGTCAGGCCGAAAGGCGCAGATATCGCAGCAATGCTGTAAACTATGGCACAACGAATTCTGTTCTCCGGACTACATCCTGCTAATCTGCAGGAGTTTGAGAACGAACTCAGATGAAGAAGTAAGGTTGGAGGACAAAAACAGCGTTTTGAAGACACCTTCAAGGCATAAATGACTCCTGTTCAAATAAACACAAATTCATGGGGAGAGTCTTGTACAAGGCAGATCCGACTAGCGCAGCAGAATCAAGAGTGGTGCAGCAGCTGTAGAGAACATTAGACTCAATGCTGCGCACCAAAAACGTGCTAGAAGAAGCGCAAGCGCTGATCGATGTCCCACAGTCTCCTCTCACACATGCTCAGAGTGCACGAACAAAATTCCGAGCAGGCACATAAATCATTATTCAAAGCTGGACACACCGCAGACATGTTCACCTTCATCATCATCCCAGTTGAACTGTATAGTCCTTGTCGACTACAGCGAACAAACAACAGCCTGGATATACTGAATTCTTGCTTTGTGCCAGGATATGTTAACTATGAATGTCAACTATGAAGGTTAACTACGAATGTTAACTATGAATGTCAACTATGAAGGTTAACTATGAATGTTAACTATGAATGTCAACTATGAATGTCAGTGAAGTTTAACTATGAATGTTAACTATTAATGTTAACTATGAATGTTAACTATGAATGTCAGTGAAGGTTAACTATGAATGTTAACTATTAATGTTAACTATGAATGTCAACTATGAATGTCAATGAAGGTTAACTATGAATGTTAATTATGAATGTTAACTATGAATGTCAATGAATGTTAACTATGAGTGTTAACTGTTAATGTTAACTATGAATGTTAATGAAGGTTAACTATGAATGTTGACAGCTAATGTTAACTATGAATGTTAACTGTGAATGCGAACTATGAATGTTGAATCATCCCATCAAGAGACGATACGGTCCAGCTCATTCTGCATTGATTCGACAGAATATGTTCTAACCCTTCCCTGTCTGTATATCAGGATATCATCCGCAAAAGACATTGTTCTACCTCTTCGACGAGCTGCTGCTGTGTGATTGCCACAGTGTAGATATTGACTAAAACTGGTAAGAGGGGAAATCTATGTGGAAGGCCTGGGCATAGTATTATGGGTTTAGATGTCGAACAACCGCACCTGAAATCCACCTTCCTCTCTAGCAACACCGCTGATATCCATCTGACAACAAAAAGTTCTACATTATAGAGCAAGAGCATGTTGATGAAGTACTCGAACGGCTTTAATGTTATACGCGTCCTCCAAGTCAATCGTGATAGCATACGTTTCCAGACCTGAATGGAAGCCATCGAATACGTCGTATGGGAAAACAACGGGGTTGCGCCATGTTTCTTTCTGACGTCTATAGCCTCTGAGCGTGCCCGGAAAAATGCGGCTTTCTTCAAGGTCTCGAGTGAAGTGAGGTGCAAAAATCTTCTCAATAAGTTAGCTCGTGATGTTCTGCATCGGTAGCCATTGATCTGGGCGTGGTTTTTGTTGGGCTTCTTTAGTGGCAATAGGTAGATGTGCAGCCATTCTTTCTAGATTGTAGCGCTCTTGATGCTTCCAACCAGGTCTCGCCACCAGGTCGTTTATGTCACTCTTCTTAAGGATTGCCAAGTCCTCATACCGTATACCGTCAGGGCTTGTGACAGTGTTTTCACTCTTACACCTTATTATAAGAACTGCTATTTACTACCTGTATTAATTTTTCTACCTGTGTTACTGATGCCTCGAATACGGCACATAGAGCAGAAACTATTGCTGTCTATTTTGAAGTATGTGATACTGCTGTGTGTATGTTGTTCTTGCATGCTGCTCAGACCCTATAGTCATTGATTGTATTTTTTTGCGAAGAGTTTTTCTTGGTAGCACTCTCTTTATTTTGCCACCTGGTACCCATTTTAATACTTGCACTTAGTCTACTTTCATTCAGAATATTTTCGATGTGTGTCCATTGTTGTCCTCTTATTGTTGTAGAAACACATTGCGTGGTGTCTTTTCTTACTTCCTTGTTTAACTTGAAATCTTCATAACAAATATTTATTAATTTTCTAAGACATTTATTTTGAAATTAAATTAATTTCTCTCCAATACTTTTTTTGTTGCTTTCCAGATTTCGCAGCCATATTAGTACAATACAGGTATTACATTTTATTAGAGTTAAAAATGTAAGAACAACTAGATTAGTTAAAATTGCACATATTACAAGAATATAGCACACCAATACCATACCTACATTTTCGAAAAGGAATAATGATTTTACACAAAAACGTCAAAAATTGAAAATGGATTGTGTTCATGAAAGTTAATAATTGATGAATACGACTATCGACAATTGTTGACAACTCTCCACAACTATCTCACTATTATTGACAATTAGGTTACGTGTTGCACCAATGTGCACCAGTGCAGTATATATAATGCATATTAGTAATTACTTTCTATTACGGATTTACCCAAGATATTTCTTCTTCTTCTTCTGCGATCAGTTTCCTATGCTCATAAGTCCATACAGGAAGGTGGGCCGCCTCCATGAATTCAGTCGTCAGCAGGAGGTCCTCACGGTTGCCCCACAGCTTCACAATCCCGGGTCCCCGATACACAGAGTCATCATCAGTAGCTTTTGGTGGACCCATTCGAGGCTGGGGGTCCGGAGCTCCTCCTGCCTGGCGATGAACCACAGGGGCAGCCCCACTTCGTGTAATAAATCCGAGCATAATCATTAACTGTATAATGCGTACATGTCCCATTTCCATTGCTGGGTACCCACGCCTATTCAGGCTGACATGTTCCGTCTTCGGTGAGGGAAGTTATGGAGTCTTCCTATCCATGTTCTTGGACATCCTAGCACTGCCCGCAAGACATCGGAGGTTTGTGGAGTGGCCTTCTCCTATTTTACTTAAAATGATAGATGTGCAAAAAAAGGTCATAATGATGTAGTGAACCCTTTAGCTGTGAACAGGCAGGTCTATATAGAAGAATTACATTCGTTCGGATCTTGTCGGGACTCATAGTCCCATCGGGACGAAATTTAATGGGTTGCTTACCCTGACATGCCTCACATTGTCAATGTACTTACTTGTCAACCTGGCTCACAGTATTGAAACAAAACAAAAACGTGTATGACGTCATACAGTCAATAACCAATATTTTATGAATGAATAAATGCGAAATGTCGCCGTGAAGGTGAGGTTCTCCATCTTCGTTGACGAAAGCCATTGCAACCTCCTAGATGTTCGTTAATTATAGCGATGTTAATTAGATTGACGATCGTGCTTGAAGACCATGTTTACTATTTGGAGTCCTCTTCTAATTTGAACATCATTCCAAATCTCTCTTGTTTTGTTATCACGCATTAACTGATACGACTGTGCTGGTCTATTGTGTTTACTAAAATATCGATTAATTTTAACAAGAATTGCTCTTTCGCATGTAACATTTACTGCGTGGTCTTGTAGAAAGTCGATTGAGTACTGTCCAAAACATACAACTGAGTGAACTGTGAAACTTTGTTGCATGGTGGTTGTATATGAGAAGTTCGATGATAAGTTTGTCCAAAAACTTTTAAAACATATGGACCTCGACCAAGACATTCCGTAATTAATGCTACCATTTACACAAAAGACAGATCGCTATTATAGGAGCGAAAATTCTCGCGAAAATGTGTGTGCATAGGGTGTGTATTATTAGATAGCATCAAGCGCTCCAGTTTTTTACCATGGATGTCTTGTGGCTTTGGGAGCATGATCTTTCCCTGTCGACAACAACTTGTGAACTTGCCATCTTTAAGACGTTCATATACTTCAGGACTGCCCAACATACAAAGAGCAGAGACAGCAGACCTGGCTAGAGGATACAGACTTGAGGCAAAAGCTATGGGGCAGCCGCTCTGACCTGGAGAAGACAATGGACTTCGTCTTGCTGACAGGCCTGACAATATAGCATGACCACAGATGCTGAACGCAGAAGAAGAAGAAGGACGTCCATAAAAAAAATATTTTTAGCACCATAAAATTGACATATAATATCGAAAATGTCACAGTAATGTGCAGCAACACGATCCTCAGCAAAATTTGCTGCTTCCTTTGAAATTGCTTGACTTCGATTCATTTGTGACAATCAGTTAACCTCGGCATCTGCAGCTCGACGTCTCTGCGTTTGCTCAACAGTTGCATGCTGTCTGTGGTAAAGTTGGTATTTACTATTCACAGCTTGTTGCTTGTCTCTTTGCGCTGGTGATTCCAGCTTAGCTCGACGCCGGTGGAGATCAGCATCATTAGCTTGTCATCTTTGTCTTTGTTGAAGGGTTTCTTGATTAATTCGTTGAATCTCTCTTTCAATTCTGTCTATGATCTGCAGCATTTGCGGCACTAACCCGAGCTAGTGACTCTTGACTTTGACGACTCAACCATCTAACGTGTTTTGTTTTTTTACGCTTTCTTACGATTAGATCCTCTTCATTCATCATTTAAAGCAAATTATATGTATATTTAAAATATAATGTATTTTAGATAAATTTGCGGGGTAAGGGTTATAGATGTTTCGTTATTTTCGAAAAGGAGACACACAAGTGCAGCAGTCTCCCAGGATCATGAGGTCCTGCCATGAGCGCATCATAGACCTTTGGTTGGGCCAACTTGTTCAGAATTCTTTTATGAAATCTAATGATCCATCTTTAGTGACGACACATCTATCATTTCCCACCACATAGGAGTCTGTCATAAAAAGACAATTGTGCGATGTTCGCTTCCATGCACCCTCACTTCATCCAAGGGAACATCTGACACAAGGCAAAAATAAGAAATCGAGACAAAGTATCGATAAAGCAGTGATAATAAGGAACTTTTCACATGCGACAGGTTGTCAGTCTTTTCTCAAATTTCCTAGTCGCCTTAAACGGCATGCATGGAAAGCAGACAGTGAGCCTCTCCTTTGCACCATGAACTAGAGGCATATGCCCGGACGGGAGGAAATTAAGTTATATTAATTTATCTGTAATAATAATAATAATAATAATAATAATAATAATAATAATAATAATATAACTAATAATACTCTACGCTTCCTAATTGATTTTGCATGGATCAATCGAGGGAGAAAGGAGAAGAGGATATCGGAGAAATGCCTGGATTTATAATATCAAGTAAAGGTCTGATCCTGATTTTTTTCTACACTCCTCTGCATAACTGAGTATATAATTGTGTAGAGAGCTTTTCTTGCTGATGTATCCAGTGTGCCACTCAAATTACACTGGCGGGGTATGGGTCTGATTTATTATTATTATTGTCATTGTTATTATTCTTCTTCTTCTTATTTTGCTGTGTTCAAACAAACACTGAGAAGTCAGAATGGTTCCAAATTGTTACGGGCGTTAAACAGGGATGCATTATGTCCCCATTACTTTTCTGCGTCACTATTGATTGGGTCATGAGAAAGAGCACTGAAAATGAGCTGACAGGAATAAAATGGATTAATAATACCGTTCTGGAAGATCTTGACTACGCAGATGACCTGGCCCTTTTGAGTGCAAACCACACAGATGCTCAATCTAAGCTTGACAATCTCCAACACTACTCAAATCAGATGTTGAAAATCAACACATCAAAATCTCATATACTAGATTTTACGATATCCAACGACAACATAGAAATTCAAAATGTTCCATTATTAAAAGTCAACAATTTTACATATTGAGGCACCAATCTAGCATTGGTTGGAGACTCATCAAAAGAAATTTTACTCCGTATTGCCCTTGCAGCGGTTGCTTTCAATAAACTACGTAACATCTGGACGTCAAACACACTAAGAAACACCACAAAACTCAGGTTGTTTAACTCCAACATCATCCCTATTCTATCATATGGATGCGAAAGTTGGAAAGCCACAAAAGTCACAGATAAGAGACTCGACTCCTTTGAAAACAAATGCCTACGTAACATTCTGAATGTTAAGTGGAGTGACTTTAAATCTAACACTACTATAAGAGGGGAAAGCAAACAAACCTATATTTTTTTCCTTCATTAGACAAAGGCGTTGCACTTATATCGGCCATGTTCTTAGTATGAACAGCCTAAGAATTCCCCAGCAGTCACTATATTGGGTGCCACCTGGAGTAAGAAGAAGAGGGGAGACCTAGAGAAACTCTACGAAGAACCATTTAATAGAGAAGGTATATCAATGAACCTAAACAACACGCAACAATTGAAAGACCTGGTAACACAAAGACAGAAATGGAAAGCTATGGTTTCTGCCCTATGCGCCGCCTATGGCCCTGGAGGAACATAACATAACATATTCTTATTATCATTATTAATAATACTATAAAAATATTAAAAGAGAGTTGTCATGTGACGTATTCCTTCCAGAACGTTGTCTTCCCAATGAACTCTCTGAACCTCTCTCTGTCTTGGGCGATGTGGTTTGCATTTTCTAGCGATGTATTCATGTTATCTTTAATGTCGTCAGTCCATCGTCTTCTTGGTCTGCCCCTTCTCCTCTCCCCAGGTACTCTTCCCTCCATTATTTGTCTTTCTAAACAGTTATGTCTCTTTATATGACCAAAGAGGCGTAGTTTTCTTTTTGTTATTGTGTTTAGTAACCAACACTCTGGAATATTCAATGTGTTTATAATATCTGAGTTTCTGATTTTATCCTTCCATGATATTCTAAGTATCTTTCTGTAGCATTTCAGCTCGAAGGCGTTGATCCTCTTTGCCGCTGTTTTACTTAGAGTCCATGTTTCTCAGCCGTATGTTGCAACCGGAAAAATAAAAGTTCGTAACATTAGCACTTTCGTTTCTATTTTGTTGTTTTTCCATATGTTTTTCAGCCGTGTTATTTTGCAAAAGAGAGTACAAGAACTATTTGAACAACATATGTGGTCAAAAATTTTAAAGAGCATAGATGAACACTGTTAGGTCAATAATGAGACTGTTAGGTCAATAATGAGACTGTTAGGTCAATAATGAGACTGTTAGGTCAATAATGAGACTGTTAGGCCAGTTAATGAGACGTTAATCCCTATATATATATATATATATATATATATATATATATATATATATATATATATATATATATATATATATATATATATTGGTGTGTCTGTTCTTCCTATCTTCAGTACGTCAATCTTTTCTATATTTATCTTCACGTTAAAGGTATTGCATGTTTAATGTACTCTACGCAGACTGTGCATTGAAAATACTATGGTCTTACCTGCCATTTAAAAAAAAACATTAGTGTTAGTGACTCTGTCCTGCCAACTAACTACACAATTTCTACATAGGCACCTCGCGCGAAAAGAGACATATCCAATTGCAGGATATAGTAACAGGAGGCATAGTCGCTGGTAACACAGGAACTGGACGATCAAGGCGAATGTAAATAAGAGACATTTATATTTATGATTATAAATCAGCATCGTGGCACAATCGGCGTGCGTAATGGGTGTGGGGTGACAGAATCAGTCTGCGTAATGGGTGTGGGGTAGCAAAATCGACGTGCGTAATGGGTGTTGGGTGGCACAATCGGCGTGCATAATGAGTGTGGGGTGGCACAATCGGCGTGGGTAATGGGTGTGGGGTGGCACAATCGGCGTGGGTAATTGGTGTGGGGTGACACAATCGGCGTGCGTAATGGGTGTGGGTGACACAATCGGCGTGGGTAATGGGTGTGGGGTGGCACAATCGGCGAGCGTAATGGGTATGGGGTGGCACAATCGGCGTGCGTAATGGGTGTGGGGTGGCACAATCGGAGTGCGTAATGGGTGTGGGGCGACGCTGTTTAGGAACACTCTGTTTCTGGTCATTATCAAGATTTTCTTGGAAAGAGAATTGTGCCTCAGGACGTGGCCAAACAAAATTATAACGACATGGAAGATAAAAGAGGAAGAATCAAACATAAATCTTCTGTTGCTGTAGCATAATCGTTTAAAAGTCTCCATTCCTGTGAGAAAATAATCACTGGCTTGCTTTCTTTTCTCTTAATGACCGTCTGCAAAAGGCCGTACATACATAAACAAGACGAATCAGTTATCGTTAAAATAATGCTTGTTTTATACAATATAATTTTAATTGTATCTGTTCGCAAACGTTAACATCTAACACAATAGCAATTACTTAAAGCACGAGGTATTTTTACACAGTTTTACAGCATTATCATTTGTTGACGTTTAAAACAAAATTCTATAATATAGATTTTAACCCGTTAACAAGTAGAACATTATCAATATATCGGGCACATAATCACAAATGATGGCAGATGTGAAACAGAAGCTAATCAGAGAATAGTGAATGGCTAAAATTACTTTCAACGAGATGAAGAAAATATTAACACTTAAACAAATTACAAATAAGATAAAAATGAGAATTATAAATTGCTACATCTAGGCTTATTCTATATTACAGTATGGATCAGAAACATGGACATTAAACAAACAATTAGAAAACAGAATTGATGCACTTCTACATATGGCTAAGAATTAGGCATCGCAGCGCCACGGTGATGTCACGGTGATTGCTAGCGGACTTATCGTTTGTGGAGGGTGAAACGTGCCAGCCAACAAATTGGCTGATTTTGTTACCATATCAGGTGGTTAACTTATGGACAGAGCTGATATACTCAGTAGCATGTGGTTAACCTATGGACAGAGTTGATATACTCAATAGCAGGTGGTTAACTTATGGATAGAGCTGATATACTCAATAGCAGGTGGTTAACTTATGGATAGAGCTGATATACTCAATAGCAGGTGGTTAACTTATGGATAGAGCTGATATACTCAATAGCAGGTGGTTAACTTATGGATAGAGCTGATATACACAATATTCAGTGAGAGTGTGCACGATCTTGAGGATTTTGAGGTAAATGAAACTGAGTTCGAACTGAGAATGCGCAATTTGGGTTTGAGTTTAGGCGTAGCCGGGAAAGTACATCTTATTGAAATGTAAAAAAATAACACTCAACCAACAAATAACAGGAACCATCAGCCGCTACAGAATAAGATGTTTGTTTAAGCTTAGATCTAAACACCAACAGACATGTTTGGTGTCAGAAAACGATAATCAACATACCTAATCAATAATCAATCATATTTACATGTCGCATTCCGTTCTCCGGACTGCATCTTGCTAACAAACATGTGCCTGAGAACAAACGTAGAAGAAAACGTTGTTGACATTTCTGTCAAGTGTCATACCGAGTGGCGTAGGCGATCATGTTTCTCCTCAACTCTATCTCTTAATACTTTCAGTTGGTGACATCTTTTTTGGACCACAGTGACCGTCCAGAAAATAATTCACAACTTTTCTCTTTGTCTTCTTCTGTCTCTCTTCTCCCTTTGATCTTTCCGATGGTTGCTAAATGTTCCTTTTGTTGTGTTCATCACATCTCCTAAAAAAATTTGATTGTCCACCTCTAATTTTTGATATAATTCGTTGGTTTTACTTCAACATCTCTAAGGATTTCTACATTCGTTTTCTGTGCTGCCCATAGAATTTTCAAATGTTGACATTTAAAAAGCAATACTAAATAGAAGAGGAATAAAAATCGCATGAACAGTTAAGAAAACTAATGTAAAAATCGCATGGACAGTTAAGAAAACTAATGTAAAAATCGCATGAACAGTTAAGAAAACTAATGTAAAAATCGCATGAACAGTTAAGAAAACTAATGTAAAAATCGCATGGACAGTTAAGAAAACTCATGTAAAAATCGCATGGACAGTTAAGAAAACTCATGTAAAAATCGCATGGACAGTTAAGAAAACTAATGTAAAAATCGCATGGACAGTTAAGAAAACTAATGTAAAAATCGCATGGACAGTTAAGAAAACTCATGTAAAAATCGCATGGACAGTTAAGAAAACTAATGTAAAAATCGCATGGACAGTTAAGAAAACTAATGTAAAAATCGCATGGACAGTTAAGAAAACTCATGTAAAAATCGCATGGACAGTTAAGAAAACTAATGTAAAAATCGCATGGACAGTTAAGAAAACTAATGTAAAAATCGCATGGACAGTTAAGAAAACTAATGTAAAAATCGCATGGACAGTTAAGAAAACTCATGTAAAAATCGCATGGACAGTTAAGAAAACTAATGTAAAAATCGCATGGACAGTTAAGAAAGCTAATGTAAAAATCGCATGGACAGTTAAGAAAACTCATGTAAAAATCGCATGGACAGTTAAGAAAACTCATGTAAAAGTCGTCATAAATGCTGATTTGACGTTACAGTTGAATGACACGTTTTGTGTTCTTCAGTATTAAGCAATTCTTCATGATGTTTACTGACTAATATATTTCATGCAAGTATTATGATAATCTAAAGAAACGATGCAATCAACATCACTGATCCAAGTGGCACGGAACCGGAAACGGTGTGTATACCCAACACAATGTAATCTATACACAAAATGGTAAATAATTATTGTGTTGCTAACAATTGTGACCAAAAAATGTAAAACAAAATAAAAATCCGTGAAATATTTCTGGTCAACAGGTTCCAAACAACACGAATGTTTCGGCTTCACTGTTCAGAACGACAATCTGACACAAAATGAATTTCTGCAAACAAACTTATTGGAATATAACAATAACCTAAAACAAACCAATCTATAAATTACCAATATCTGATTACACGCATAGCAATTGATAACCGAAAAGATAATTTCATGAGAACTGTTAGTCATCACAGATCTTTCAACAGAAATGAAACTTTTACTCGGCAAGTCAGTTTATTCTAAGATAGATCAGTTGATACACCGGTCATCGATGACTTGTTTTCACTTTCTGAAATCTCAAACTCAAATTCGTCACTACTCTTAGTACGCTGAAAAAATTAATAAAAGGACTGTTATGGAAGATAATTAAATACATAGGTTTTAATACAATTACAGTATTAGTCTTTTTTCTTCTTTAATCGAATTTTTTTTTCGTCGTGGTAAAAGCTATTCAAGCGAAACGTTGTATGTCCTTTTTCTGTTGTTAGTATGCAATTTTTCTATTAGTACAATTTTAATTTAACTATTTCCGCTCACACTTGGTACGTGTGCATCACAGGTCGACGTTGGTACGTGTGTATAATAAGTACAACCTGGTACATGTGCATCATAGGTCAAACCTGGTACGTGTGCATCATAGGTCAAACTTGGTACGTGTGCATCATAGGTAGAACGTGGTACGTGTGCATCATAGGTAGAACGTGGTACGTGTGCATCATAGGTAGAATTTGGCACGTGTGCATCATAGGTAGAATTTGGCACGTGTGCATCATAGGTAGAATTTGGCACGTGTGCATCATAGGTAGAATTTGGCACGTGTGCATCATAGGTAGAATTTGGCACGTTTGCATCATAGGTAGAATTTGGCACGTTTGCATCATAGGTAGAATTTGGCACGTGTGCATCATAGGTCAAACTTGGTACGTGTGCATCATAGGTCAAACTTGGCACGTGTGCATCATAGATAGAACGTGGTACGTGTGTTCATAGGTAGAATTTGGCACGTGTGCATCAAAGGTAGAATTTGGCACGTGTGTTCATATGTAGAATTTGGCACGTGTGCATCATAAGTCGAACAATTGCTGTCCAAGAGCAAATTCATCCCCGCCCAGGTCATATTTACCAGTATTTCTGGCTAATTCATGTGTATTATATTCTCTTGTCCCTATGCTGAATAATATACCTACATGAAGTTTCTGTCTTCTGTTAGCTACATAATGTCTACACCGTCAGACAAGTCCTATGGATAAACTCCACCGTTTTCAGAGATTTGTTTTTTGGCTCCAAATATCATTGATTGCAGAGATTCGACTTTGGGCCAGAATGTCTATCTTAAATGTTCATAATCGAGTCAGTTCCACAGAATATGTTCAGAGATATATTCATCTGTTACATAGGTACACAATGTTGTGGCATACAGTCGTAACATGTGCATGTGTTTGTTTAGTCTGCTGTATACTGTCCTCCGGCGAAGTATGCTAACCTGTCTCTGTCGATTTAGGTAGTAAGTGATAGGCGTCTTTGTCATGCTGTGCTCACTTCTGATAGATTGTATAGCTCCTTTTCTTCTTCATATGAGTCTTCATTGTCTTCCTGCATGCATTATCCTTCATCTTTGGCCAACTCATTGACCATTTCAAAAAGTAAAAAAAAAATTAAAAAAGATTGATTTTTTCTCCCATTCCACTTTAGGAAAGATTAAGCTGACCACCGATCTAACAACCTTGTTAACCGAGGGTGTACATGCTTGAAGGCCAATCGATACAGACCACACAATTTGTATCAGCAAGCATCCCTCTTCTGGATATATTTCTCAATCTTAGCACTGGAGTCAATTCTTTTTATTATGATAACATTAACTGTTTTAAGTATCTCGCTACTTCAATCTTCTACCTCCTTTCCTGCAAATCATAACTTTAACCTTTATCCCGACTCTAACTCTGACCCTAGACCTAACTCTGACCCTAAACTTAACTCTGACCCTAGACTTAACTCTGGCCCTTGACCTAACTCTGATCATATACCTAATTCTGACCCTAGACCTAACTCTGGCCCTAGATCTAGCTCTGACCCTAGACCTAACTCTGATCCTAGATATAGTTCTGGCCTTAGACCTAACTCTAACTCTAGACCTAACTCTGACCCTAGATCTAGCTTTGACCCTAGACATAACTCTGACCCTAAACCTAGCTCTGACCCTAGACCTAACTCTGGCCCTAGACCTAACTCTGACCTCAGACCTAGCTCTGACCCTAGACCTAACTCTGGCCCTAGACCTAACTCTGACCTCAGACCTAGCTCTGACCCTAGACCTAACTCTGACCTCAGACCTAGCTCTGACACTAGACCTAGCTCTGACCCTAGACCTAATTCTGACCCGCTAATTTCTATTTCATAACTGCCACTGCACTACTTTGTTTACATGTTTTACATTATGTTGTCAACGTAAGACAGCTTCTATCACTATTGTGTCGATTTTTCATTAGAAGCTTGCTTAAGGGACATTTCCATAAGCGTTGAGCTCTCCGTTTTAACATTCACCCAATAGTATTCAGATAAGCCTCAAGTGTTAGTCAGCTATTGAGTACGGGATCTTCTGATTGGCTAAATTCGTTATCAGACACGGAAACAGTGTTTGACAAGATCCATTCATTTTATGGGGCTGTCTATAAATATTTAAAAAAAACAGTGGGAGCGCCTATAAAAATGAGACAGTTGTCTACAAGAGGAGGGGTGGGGGCTGTGGGTTACAAGAAAGTTGATATTAAAAAAATATATGTCAATAAAGTGTTAGTCTTTACGATGCTTTTCGAAACATCAGAGCGGTTTCTGAATTTGTCCACAGTTTGTTGACAATTCGTGTGTGGAAATCAACCATTGATGACGCAATATATGGATAGCCTCTTATTGAATTATTTCTTACACTTGGTTGATTTCTCTTGACAATGACACATTTGTCGCAACGTGGAAAAAATCATTACTTTTAGCATTTGTTTCTTTCAATGTTTATTCTTATCTATTAATTCGATTTTGCCAAAAAAGTAACTTTTTATTACTGATCTCTATTGATATTCATCACAGCAGTTGTTAATGTTTCATCTCTTCTAGAATGCGGTTGCGTCTGTGGGTCTCACCAATGGCTCACTAGACAAACCAACCATGCAACAGAAAACCTTAGTAGATGACATGCCGTTATGTTGAGGTTATCTTCTTATAGAAGCTTCATGGCACGTCATCTATACAATACTGTAGTCGTAACCTTCGATAAAAGTTACCATGTTGTTCCGACAGGCCGACGTTGTGCTTGAACTAGTTACGGGCACGGCGTGTGTGAGCGGAACAACAAAGAAACCTGTCGCAAGGGCCAGAGTTGTGCCCTAATGTCGACGTCTGTTTCGGCGGCATTGGACTCGAAACACCATCGACTCGGATAGCTGCTGGAACAGAGGGCGGAGCACTTGTGGGAACGTCCCACATGCTGTGTGGTCAGTTTTCTAATCAAGAATAAGATCTCTTCATTATCTTCTTGTCGGATATTCTCTGTCACCTTGACTGCTCAATACTGATGACATTTGAGTCGATGATCCCCCTTGTGTAGTGGGTAAGCATATCGGTTTATATTCAAGAGGTAGCGGTTTGGAATCCCGATAGCGACGTCTTGTTTACACAGGAAATTTGTTCACATCGAGGCCCTTTTAAATGTAGATGGGGCTTAGTCTAGTCAATAGAGGTTGCAAACTAAGATTTGTCGGGCCATCTCCTATATCGAGCAGGACGCAGGACCACAGTCCTGCTCAAGAAAGCAAAGGTGATGAAGTCGGAGGTACCAGGCCGAGAGGCGCACAAGCAACCTTGGTATCATACAACCCGCATATTGCGAATGAGAAGAAAATGTTTTCCAACATACCTGAGGATTATCAGTTGAAGATACAGAGTTACGTTCTGTGTGTGGTACTGTTGGCATGAGGCGTGCTCCTTCGATCAGAGGGACAATGTAGATATAGTGTAATCCAAGTTAGAATGAAGTCAATCCTCTACGCATTCAAAGCTCTTTTGATAGGTGAGATATGACCAGGTTTTAAAGTTTCGTCATTCATACACTCTTTCTCCCCGATCCAACCATGTTCTAGTGCGAGGAAAAATCAACAAGGTTGCTGATGAACCAGGACACAGAGGACAGCCAGAGCGTTCTAAATGTTCTATGAGAACAACAACGCTCTGGTAGCCAATGTTTTTCAAGCCGTTGAAAATTAACTATTTCATCCCTCTTTCCATCATACCCAGGCGTCACATACTTTGGCTGATAATCACTGTATTCACCTCCAGCCCGAAGCCCCTCTGTTACCAGCACCTGGTTTGACAGCCTTGCTAAAGCCGTTACCGCGGTGTGACCACTTATGCAAGAAATTACGTGAAGCCATATGTGAGAGTGTCAGATTGCCCGTGTGTTGCCGGGGCCCGAAAGGGGAGCAAAGACTAGCAACACTGCTTACCTTCCATGCATGTCGTATGAGGCGACTAAGGAGGTTATGGGGTGGAGTTGGCTGTCCCATCCCATATAGGATAAGTGACACAAATCTATGCTGAAATCGGATGTGTCAGGCCGAAAGGCGCAGATATCGCAACAATGCTGTAAACCATGACACAACGCATTCCGTTCTCCGGACTACATCCTACTAATCTGCAGGAGTTTGAGAACGAACGCTGAAGAAGAAGAGTGTCAGATGGGAACTGAGGACGAGCGATCTACTGCAAGCAAGCATGACAACATATATGATAGAGAATTGAGTTAACTTTCTTTTCTGATTCCTGTCCTACATCTTTCTCTCAATTGCATCAGTTCCATCCATATTCTATTGATAAATTGTAAACCGACATCATTGTATTTCTTGAAGAGCCATTGGTGCTCAGTCTACCCTAGCAGATGACACCGTACTCTGGGTAGACCTATTGGTGCTCAGTCTACCCTAGCAGATGACACCGTACTCTGGGTAGACCTATTGGTGCTCAGTCTACCCTAGCAGATGACACCGTACTCTGGGTAGACCTATTGGTGCTCAGTCTACCCTAGAAGATGACACCGTACTCTGGGTAGACTTATTAGTGCTCAGTCTCTCCTAGCAGATGACACCGTACTCTGGGTAGACTTATTAGTGCTCAGTCTCTCCTAGCAGATGACACCGTTATCTGGGTAGACCAATTGCTGCTCAGTCTACCCTAGAATATGACACCGTACTCTGGGTAGTCTTAATAGTGCTCAGTCTCTCCTAGCAGATGACACCGTACTCTGGGTAGACCTATTAGTGCTCAGTCTCTCCTAGCAGATGACATCGTACTCGGGGTAGACATATTAGTGCTCAGTTTCTCCTAGCAGATGACACCGTACTCTGGGTAGAGTTATTAGTGCTCAGTCTACCCTAGCAGATGACACCGCACTAAAGGTAAACCCATTGCTGTGTAGTTTCCCTTAGTATATGACAAAGGGTATGTATATTGATGGTTTCCGTAGCTCTCTATTCAGGAAGCTTTAACTACGAAATTCAAGACAATAAAATACACTGCCACAAAATAATGGTAATGAAATCGATATTTTTTTACAATCTGTCAATGATATACATTTTTACAATTTTGTCAATGATATTCCTTTTTAAAATTTGTCAATGAAATACATTTTTACAATTTGTCAATGACATATATTTCACAATTTGTCAATGAGATTCTTTTTTTTTTTAAATTTGTGAGTGATGTACATTTTATAATTTTGTCAAGGATATACATTTTAACACTTTTGAAAGTACATTTATGGTTGAAACAGAAAGCAGTTTAATTAAAAAGAGATTTTTGCACACAACACAAACACTCTAGGGGTGGTACCTTCCTGTTTCCTAACTGTGTGGAGGGCGCATCGTAGAAATAGCTTATTATTCCAGAGCCTATGCAGTTGCCCCAAACATTGGCAAGTGATCGGAAATGATCTCTGTAATAGTGACAAGAGAAATTATCTCTGTAATAGTAACAAGGGAAATGATACATGTAATAGTGACAAGGGAAGAGATACATGTAATAGTGACAAGGGAAATGATACATGTAATAGTGACAAGGGAAGAGATACATGTAATATTGACAAGAGAAATGATACATGTAATAGTGACAAGAGAAATGATCCATGTAATAGTGATAAGAGAAATGATACATGTAATAGTGACAAGAGAAATGATACATGTAATAGTGACAAGAGAAATGATACATGTAATAGTGACAAGGGAAGAGATACATGTAAGAGTGACAAGAGAAATGATACATGTAATAGTGACAAGAGAAATGATACATGTAATAGTGACAAGGGAAGAGATACATGCAATATTGACAAGAGAAATGATACATGTAATAGTGACAAGAGAAATGATACATTTAATAGTGACAAGGGAAGAGATACATGTAATATTGACAAGAGAAATGATACATGTAATAGTGACAAGAGAAATGATCCATGTAATAGTGACAAGAGAAATGATACATGTAATAGTGACAAGAGAAATGATACATGTAATAGTGACAAGAGAAATGATACATGTAATAGTGACAAGGGAAGAGATACATGTAATAGTGACAAGAGAAATGATACATGTAATAGTGACAAGAGAAATGATACATGTAATAGTGACAAGGGAAGAGATACATGTAATATTGACAAGAGAAATGATACATGTAATAGTGACAAGAGAAATGATACATGTAATAGTGACAAGGGAAGAGATACATGTAATATTGACAAGAGAAATGATACATGTAATAGTGACAAGAGAAATGATACATGTAATAGTGACAAGAGAAATGATACATGTAATAGTGATAAGAGAAATGATACATGTAATAGTGACAAGAGAAATGATCTCTGTAATAGTGATGAGAGAAATGATACATGTAATAGTGACAAGAGAAATGATACATGTAATAGTGACAAGAGAAATAATACATGTAATAGTGACAAGAGAAATGATACATGTAATAGTGACAAGAGAAATGATACATGTAATATTGACAAGGGAAATGATCTCTGTAATAGTGATAAGAGAAAGATTACATATAATAGTAACAAGGGAAATGATACATGTAATAGTGACAAGGGAAGAGATACATGTAATAGTGACAAGAGAAATGATACATGTAATAGTGACAAGGGAAATGATACATGTAATTGTGACAAAGAATAACAATTTAAAAAAAACAGTCATTTTTGCGCCTATTTAATTTTGACGTTAAAGTATATTTACAGGACCGTATAAAAGGGATAGGGGTGCTGTAAAAATCACCACCTTTAAGAAATCAGAAACTGACTTATTGGGATATTAGCTCCTTTAAGAATTCAGAACATGACGTGTTGGGATATTGGCCTATTTAAGAAATCAGAACATTATTTGTTGAGATTTTCGCTGCCTTTAAGAAATCGGAAAATTGCTTGTTGGGAAGTTCCTCGCCTTTAAGAAATCAGAGCATCAATTGTTGAAGTATTAGCCCCTTAATGAAATCCGACCATGATTTGTTGGGATGTTCACTCATTTAAGAAATCAGAACATAACTTTTAGCACAAGGAGTTTAGCCACAGGGTAGATAAATGATCATCAACTTTCTCCAAAGAAAGGTGCACACGTGGATAGGCCGAAAAACTTTTGTACACGTGGAAAGGCCGAAATACTTTTGCACACGTGGATAGGCCGAAAGACTTTTTTTAAGGTTAAAACCTCCCCCCTTTTTTATATGTGAGAAAGTCTAAAGGTTTCACACATGGACAACCAGACCATCCATTATGCAAAAGCCAATCTCTAGCCGATGATATTAATCTCTTCTCCAGATATAACTCTTGCGGGCTGGTTATTCCAAGTTTCACAGCGGCAAATTTATACGCGATATAAGCTTACTTTATTCTGATGTAATTGGGCTTTACACTTGTTTCAATTAAACATGATATTTCATCTGCGCGAATTTTAAAGTCATCCTTATGTAATTACATATAGTGGATATTCTAAACACAAGTGCTGTAGAACTGTTAAAAGTATGGTCACAGAAATAAACAGATTTGTATATAACCTAAGGAAGAAATATATGTGTACGTTAGCTTTATGATGATAACGATGATGATTATGAAATAAACCCTTTAGCTGTTAAGCAGGTAGCTGTTCACACGCCATAACCTTTCTAACAGAAACAGGCTCTTCTCAGTTGAGTGACTGTGGAGATACCTAGAGGTATATAAGGATAGGTTCTTGTTTCGAACGCGTGACCTCCTATTTGATTATATCTCTTGGCAATATTTGTCAGTTTATGATTATCCTTTATTAGTTTTAATATAAAGTTATTTAGGGTTAGGATTAGTTATGTAATCAACAACTCTCGTAACCCTGACCCTAACCTTAAAAAAATTTATAATTAAGTTAATAAGGTATAAAAATAAACTTGATAAACACTGCCAAGGGAAATAATCAAATGGAGAAGGGCATGAGTTGCAAGCATGAACCTAAGGATGTCTCAAATCGTTGTGCAAGGGTGGTTAAAGGATGCTTGTTTAGTCCCCGAGGAGAAGAAGTCCAGTACATCAGAATCATCGCAAGCTGCAAATAGCACATCACACACATGTACGGACCAACGAATGTATTATCTTTCGGTTAGATTTATTGACCTATCCGCAGTAATAACACATCTATCATTCCCCGTCACCTATGTGTAATGGTAACGTAACCCATAACATTTATTAATGCCGTAGGGTTGTGAGATGTTAGCGATCTCACATTTCAGAGCCTCTGCAAATGAGGGCGGTAGCCATCTCCTCTCCCTCGCAGTCTTTACTCCCCGGATTAATCCGGTGCCCATTTAAGGTTGGGTCGACCCGGAGCCATTGAGATCTGATAAATATTTCCGCCTCAACTGGGGAATGAACTCAGGACCACTCATATGCGAAGCCAGTGCGTTAACCACTGCTCTAGGCGGCTACCAGTGCCACCTAGGAGTGTGCCACAGTGATGACACATCTAGCATCCCCCGTCAATTAGGAGTGTGCCACAAGAAACAAAAGTGTAATGCTAGCTGGGGTGCATCTCTTAGTCATCCATGAGAATTATTTGACAAAAGACAAAAAATCTGTCATTACTGGATGTTTTCCTGTGAAGGAGTGCAGGGAGGTTTTCTATGGGATGTGGAATATATCATCATTATCAGGTGGCCTGCCGGCTGGCGTAGGCGGTCATGGCTCTCCACAGCTCTCTGTCCACAGTATTATGTATCAAAGTCGTTGTTGTTTCCTTGCCGTGCCAGGTTGTCAAACTGTCTAATATTTTCTCACGTTGTCGCCCTTTGTCTCTGTTGCCTTCAATTTTGCCTGTTGTGACTATGTTCTCCAAACCTGCCTGTCTCATGAAGTTGTCAAAAAAAGAATATTTCCTTTTTCTTATATTGTTGAGTAAGGTCCGTTTCGAATCGGACTCTTTCAATACCTCTACCTTAGTATTTCTGGCAGTCCATGGTATTCTCAGCATTCTTCTGTAGATCGACATCTCTGTTACCTTTTATTTCTCACTTTCCAGTTTGTTTATTGTCCAAAACGCGCACCTATATAGTATAGGGGTTAGTATAGGGGTTATATAGCACTGCAGAACTCTCTCACCTCTAATGACAGTCATATTAAACAATATATTTTCCATTTTTCTAAATGATGTTTTTACCTATCGTATTATATGTTTATCTTTAGTCTCATGTTGTTTCTTCCTTAAAGTGAATCTTGGATCGTACCGTGGACAAAGTTTATTTTTCTTTTGTTTTTTTAATATTAATTTTCATTTTCATTACTTTACATTTAGTATTTTTCTATATTTATTTATTATATAACTACACAGCCTCAATAGTACGTTATCATTACTATTATCATTACTGTTATCATTACTGTTATTGTTAGTATTATCGCTTCTTATTTATGTTACTACGGTACTTTCCACCTTGTCCACCTCTGACAGTTTTGTTATTATTTAACAAATTTTAAAAGAAACTTACGAAAGGAAATCCACTAAAAGAATATGAGATATGTGTTCCACTGGAAGTCCGACAGCCGTTAGAACAATGGTTAATGTAATAAGGCCTGCTTGAGGGACTTCTGGGGATGTCATCGCACACGTAATTGACACTAAACTAGAAACAAAGACATGAAGAAACAGAGTATTACTGCTAATTGACACTAAACTAGAAACAAAGACGTGAAAAATAGAGTATTACTGCTAATTGACACTAAACTAGAAACAAAGACATGAAGAAACAGAGTATTACTGCTAATTGACACTAAACTAGAAACAACGACGTGAAGAAACAGAGTATTACTGCTAATTGACACTAAACTATAAGTAAAGACCTGATGAAAGAGTGTTATTGACACTAAACTATATGTAAAGACCTGAAGAAAGAGTGTTATAGCTAATTGACACTAAACTATAAGTAAAGACCTGAAGAAAGAGTGTTATTGCTAATTGACACTAAACTATAAGTAAAGACCTGAAGAAAGAGTGTTATAGCTAATTGACACTAAACTATAAGTAAAGACCTGAAGAAAGAGTGTTATTGCTAATTGACACTAAACTATAAGTAAAGACCTGAAGAAAGAGTGTTATTGCTAATTGACACTAAACTATAAGTAAAGACCTGAAGAAAGAGTGTTATTGCTAATTGATGCTAAACTATAAGTAAAGACCTGAAGAAAGAGTGTTATTGCTCTTGTCGTCCTCCCTCTCTCAATAATTTAATAACAACCAACGCTGCTTATCTTCTCCTCGCATTTCCTTTTCTTATTCCCTATACATTACGTGTGCGTTTCTATGTTAGACTTGTTGTTTGTCTACCACCTTTTCCGCAAAGAAGACTCACTGGTCGAAATGTCGTCTCTCGCAAATGAGGGCGGTAGCCATCTCCTCTCCCTCGCAGTCTTTACTTCCTGGATTATTAAGGTACCCATTTATGGCTGGGTCGACCCGGGATCCGTTGTGATCTGAAAAATATTTCCGCCTCAACTGGGGAATGAACCCAGGACCACTCATATGCGAAGCCAGTTCGCTAACCACTGCGCTAACGCGACTCCCAACTTTAGTATTACTCCGATATCAAAATTACCTCCCCAACTTTATTATTACTCCAGTAATAATAATACCTCACAGACGTCAGTATTACTACAGTAATAATAATACCTTACATACTTCAGTATTACTCAAGTATCAATAGTACCTCACCTGACAACGATGGTACCCGGAGAGCTGAGCTGATAATTCAGCATGTCAGCGATGAAAATACTAGAAATTGCTGCAAACAGTGCAGTCCCATCCTTGTTGATGGTATTACTGACCGGGGTCAGCAGTGCTGAAACAGTGCTGTCCATACCTTGAATATGAGTCAGGTACTCCTTGTTCATTTTCATTGCTGCCGTGCTGTTTCCAACGAAAGATAAGGAAGAAAGATAAGGACAGAATGAACAGGAAATAGAATTAAGGTCTTTACTGAATCATCAGTATCACTATGATCATCACCAGCATCGTCATCACCAACAACAACAACAACAACATCATTATCATCATCTTCCTCATCATCAAGTGCCGTCTCCGTAACGAAGGTTGTCTAAAGCGGACATTTTTCTCTGTCTATTGCTTTATGGGTGCACTTCTGTAGGCTGCAACCATCATTATTTTCTCTCCCACCTGTATCTCTGCCCATCTCTTGATCGCCTCGCCTTAACTCTACCCTCAAATAAGGCATTTAGCAAGGTTTCCTATATTTCAATATGTCCAAAATATTGCGTTTTATTTGAATTTCTATTAATAGTTATTTTTCCATAGAAGTGTTGTTTGAACCTCTTTGTCCGTTTTCTTCTCTTTCCATGACGTTCTCCCTGTTCTTCTATATATCCACATCTCACAGACATCAATATCCCATGTGTTTCCGAGGCCTGAAATTGGAGCAATGAATATCAACACTGTTCGTCTTCTATGGAAGTCGTAAGAGGCGACTAAGAATGTTATGGGGGGGGGGAGTTGACTGGTCCTTCCCATATAGGGTCAAACTATCCCAGCTGCCATGCTGAAGTCAGGTGTGACAGATCGAAAGGCGCAGATATCGCAGAAAATGCTGTACAACATTCCATTCTCATAACTACATCATGCTAATCTGCAGGAGTTTGAGAACGAACGAAGAATAAGAGAAAATATATCAATTATGTCTTCTAGTTATTTATTCATTCCCATGTTTCTGATAACACCCATGGAGTGAATTCAAATCGAATGATAAAATCAGAGAAGAGACACATCAAAATTTCATCACAGATGTTATCAGAAAAAGCCGTTGGTCCTACATCGGGCATGTCCTATGCGCAGACACCAACATAATACACCACCAATCTCTTGAATGGATACCTACAGGCAAAAGAGCAAGGGGTAGACCAAAAGAAACACTCAGAAGAACAATACTTAGAGAAAGTAAAACAACCAATATTCATACTATTCTAGAACTGCACAGAATAGCTTTGAACAGACAGAATTGGAGAGATCTGACCTCTGCCCTATGCGCTAACTTCAGCGCAAAAGGAAAAATGAATGTTTCTGAGACATACATTACTGTACAACAGATGAAGCGCTTTATAATTATCCTTTTCATTTTCAGTTTGTGATTTGTTTCTTTGTTAATATGTTCTTCATGTTATTGAAAATACTTTTATCCATTCTTATTATTCTTTTAAAGTATGTGTTTTAATGAATCGTGACTGCACTAAACTAATATCTACGGCAAAGAATTAACTGTATTACGAAGAAAACTTGGAAAATGGGAAGAACACACACGGAATGACTAATTACTTTACGCCTATCCAGCCAATAGTATTTGTGTTGTGTTATAAGGTATATCTGCACAGAATAGATTTGAACAGACAGAAATGGAGAGATCTGACCTCTGCCCTATGCGCTAACTTCAGCGCAAAAGAAAAATTAATGAATGAATAATGTATATACAATTTTAAATTACTAAATTTTAAATTACGTAAATTACTAAACATCCATTAGTGGTCCAAAGTACCGGATACGAGGTCTTGGAAAATCAACTTCAATAAGCATCTACACATTACTTATGAAGGCGCAAGCACGCTGGGCAGGTCATCTTGTGCGTATGGAAGACTCGCGTCTACCAAAACAAATATATTATGGAGCACTCAAGACAGGAATTCGAAAAGCTAGTGAACAGAAAAAGCGCTTCAAAGACACGCTCAAGGCATCACTGAAACATCTTAAAATTATCTTGGGAGAGCCTCGTTCAGGATAGAACAGCATGGCATGACAACCTTAGAACAGGAGCACTAGCGGCAGAAGAGACCAAGCAAGATGCTGCAAGACAGAAGCGGGCATGTAAAATAGAAAAAAACATCTCAACGTCCCATAATCACCTCTACAGTTGTAATTTCTGTAATAGAACATTTTGTGCGCGCATTGGACTTGTTAGTCATTTAAAAACGGAATATTAACTTTTATTACTTGTTATTACTTATTGTTATTATTATTATGGTTGAATTTTGGGTCAACGTCGATTACGACGGACGAACATCATCATAAGCTATACACCACGGCTATGATGAAACTAGCTACCAAAGAGCCACAAAGAGCCTTTCACTACTATGTTCAATGAATCACTTGATCAATGAAGACGAAGACTATTACAACATCAACAAACATCATTGAAGCAACATTGTTCTGTCTCTGAAGCGCATAACAATGCCTCTAAGCATTGTTATGCTTACAAGTAGGCCTTTAGGTCCCTGTAGTACGAATATGAATGTTCTATGTTTGTGTTCCTTAGTATACTTAAATACTTGTACTGGATGTTCGTTGATATTGTAATAGTCCATGTATCGATTAGTCCGTTCTTAGTGATTTGAGTACACAGGTTGAATGTCTTGACGAGATCACATTTTTGGGGGGGATGTGGTTAGTCAAGTACGGAAAACCTGTTTACTTAAGTTACAAGGCGATTCGGTACCGCTAGAACGGACCCGGTTCAATTCTAGTCAGCTTAAGAATAATTTTTAAATCTTCCATTAACCCATTGCTCAGATTTCAAACCTTTGTGAAGTAGATGTCGGTATTCTCATAGATGAGATGACTTGGTATTCTGCCATATTCCATCAACCTATTGCCTAGATTTGAAAGCTTTGCGAAGTAGCGGACCACATTTTATAGTCATGAATATTAATTTAAGAATTATTTTATTATTTCTTGATTCTTCATTAGAAAACTGGCTTCACATCACGTGGGACATTCCCATAAGTGCTCCGCCCTCTGTTCCAGCAGCCATCCGACTCGATGGTGTTTCGAGTCAAATGTCGCCGAAACAGACGTCGACATCAGGGCACAACTCTGGCCCTTGCGACAGGTTCCTTTGTTAATACGCCCACCCACGCCTTTCCCGTAACTAGTACAAACACAACGTCGGTCTGTCGGAACAACATGGTAACTGTTATTGAAGGTTACGACAATGGTTATCATGATTACTTATATTAATATACATAATAATCCTTGAATATCGCTTACAAAAACATTGTTTTATAGCTACGGTATGTTGAATTGATAGCTGGGATTCACTCCCATGACAGTTTCTTTTGCATAAAAATAATAAGACATAACCCGTAAGGTTTATTATGGAGACATCAGCACATAAAGGCTTCCAAACATCTCTGTCCTCAGCCACTTGGAGGAGTATAGAAAAATTCCGCTCAGACTCTTCTTCTTCTTCTTCAGCGTTTATTCTCAAACTCCTGCTGGATCTCCCTTGTAGCAGGACCATGATCCTAATAGATTTCCAGCAGGATGTAGTTCAGAGAATGGAAATGCGTTGTGTCGCCGTTTTATTTGCGCCCATGACCCGACACATCCGTCTTTGGTGGTTATATTATCAATACATATACAATTGTTTGTGAAACTAGACTTAAATTACACCATAATATTGGTTTGCGAAATTTAAATCTTTTGAATATATTTTGTGAAGTTATATTGTTCTCTAGATGAAACTAGATGAAAACAGCCTGAACCAGAAAGCTCTTATGTGGACACCTAGGTGGGGGGGGGGAAGAAAAAGAGGAAGATCCAAAATTACCCTATAAAAGTACCCGACAGTACTTAAAGAAGGAAACATAATAGTGTGCATCCTTACAAGAACTAAAAGTACAGGCAGCGGATCCATCGCACGGAGAATTAAAGCCTCTGTCCTATGTGCTGCATGTGGCACGAAAGGCACAAACTAATTATATTGTAATCTAAGTATAAATACGGTCTGTTTTTGTTTTACAAAGTTAAATTTGAGAAACTGGTCAAACAATGAGTTACCTTGACGCTGTCCACCAGGCAGTCACTAACGTCTTACACATTTTGTTGGAAAGTGCAAATGGGTTCTGCCCCGTGCACAGGAAATACGTGACAGGAAGAATCAGTGTGCAATGGAAAAACATTGTTACTATGACAACCCCGAGGTACATTGCAATCTTTTCAAAATAAAGATTCACGTCGTAACAGGCTACTACATTGTGTGCAATCAAAAACGTGGATCCTATTGGAATGTACCTGAACAAAGAGAGCCATGTTAAATCACGTGATAACTTAGAACAGTCAAATTATTCTTCAGACATAGATCAAATAAATTAGTTACACACAGCGTGATACATCTTGGCTGGTTAGATTTTCCATTGGCTGGGGACACCAAGTGCACGCTAAAAACGAAAAGTCCAGATAAATCACATCAGCAAAGATGATTAAATATTATGTGGACGTTTCTAGCACCGTTTCTTACTCGTCGTGTGTTATGTTGTGTTCTTGATGAAGGCCTTTTAGTAGAAACGTTGATTTGCGTGAATTATCGTGTGTGTTAACAGTGATCAGCGAAACTTTCTTATCATTTTCCTTCCAAGTACATCCAAAATGAGTGATGTTTTGCCTGACTAGTTGACATGTTCCAAATATGGAGAAGGACATTTTGAGAGTTGTTCATTCAACTATCCTGTGTTTTAATTATTATTTTGTGATATATAATAAGATATGTTCCTACTTACTTAGCGTCTGTTGCATTTGAAACAGTTTACTATTATATCTAAATCTTGTACATCTTCCTTGCAAATACATGTTTTGTCAAATAAAGCTGTCATCGCGTTTGATATGGATAAAATATTGTAGTTTTCTGGTTCGAATCCAACAATCGAGTTCAGCGAGATTTCTTTTTCATTCATTTCTCGCAGGATGGCTATATTGGTGATCTTTTGGTTCCATGTTGTTCTGAGGATTTTTCTGTAACATTTCGTTTCAAAAGCTCCTATTTTATTTTTTACCTTTACTTTCTTATTTTTAAATTTGTTGGAGATTGTACAAGATTCACACCAATATACTGTCACTGGGAATATGCAAGCTCTTAGGAATGTTAGTTTTGTTGTTTTGCAACAGCTAAGTCATATGTTTTTCATTCGTATTAGTTTCTTTGACGCGATATCCAACCTCCTTCTGACTTGGGTCTTGGTTCTTGGTTAGAAACTGGCCTCACAGCACGTGGGGCATTCCCATAAGTGCTCCGCCCTCTGTTCCAACAGCCATCCGACTCGATGTTGTTCCGAGTCAAATGCCGCCGAAACAGATGTCAACATCTGGACACAACTCTGGCCCTTGCGACAAGTTTCTTTGTTGTTCCGCTCACCCACGCCGTGCCATTAACTAGTTCAAGCCCAATGTCGGCCTGCCGGAACAACATGGTAACTGTTATCGAAGGTACATCATCATGAGGTGATATATTCTTTCCAGAACGTAGTCTTTCCTATGGGTCTCTTGAATTCTCCGCGGTCTTGAGGAAGTTGCCCTGCATCTTCCAGTGACATGCGTAGGCATTCTTGAATGTCTTTTGTTCAACGGCGTCTTCGTCGGCCTTTGTCCCTGTTGCCTTCTATCATCCCCTCCATTAACACTCTTTCCATGCCGTCGTGTCTCTTAATATGACCGAAAAAAAACTAGATTTTTCTTTAATATAGTGTTCAGAAGTCAGCCTTCCTGGACGTTAATTGTTCGTAATACCTCCAGGTTTGTTTTCTTGCTGTCCATGGTATTCTCAAAACTCTTCTATAACACTTTAATTCAAATGATGTTATTCTCTTGGCCACTGTTTTATTTATTGTTCATGCTTATCGAAGATTACGACTACGGAATTGTATAGATGACGTGTCATGAAGCTTCTATAAGAAGATAACCTCAATATAAAGACATGTCATCTACTAAGGTTTTCTGTTGCATGGGTGGTTTATCTAGTGAGCCATTTGTGAGACCCACAGACGCAACCGCATGCACAAAGTCCTTCTGACTTCTTCATAGCAATCACCGATAGTGTTGAAACGAGAACTAAAGTATTCAAAACTGTAGACTCGTCCTAATTCGCTGTTGTTGATACTGATAGAAAACTCGCTAGTGGTTTTATTGTTAATAGTAGTAGTAGTAACAGTAGTAACTGTAGTGGTAGTAGCAGTTGTAGTAGTTGTAGTAGTAGTGAAAGTAGTATAAATAGTAGTAGTAGTGATAGTAGTGTCAGTGGTAGTATTAGTATTAGTATTCGTATTAGTAGCAGTATTAATGGTAGTAGTAGTAGTAGTAGTAATAGTGATGGTAATGATAGTAGTAGTTGTTGCATCAGTAGAAGTAGTAATAGTATTAGTATTAGTAGTAGTATTAGTAGTAGTAGAAGTAGTAGCAGTAATAGCAGTAGTTGTAGTAGGTAGTTCTATATCCCGGAATTCTCTACTGTCGTATAGATACTGCGGTAGTTGCGTACAAAAATAGAGATCTCCATTTTCGAATATCTTCTGCGGAGTGTGTAGAATACAGTTCCTGCTCATTTTTTAATAGTTTTTAATCCATAATTTCGTCTGGTTCCAACTACATCTTTCATTTCTCAGTGCTTCCTTCAAGATTGTTCTAGACTGGCTGTTGTGACGGATGACGTGATCTAACCACATACGCTTCTTTGCGTATTGCAAGACTAGGTGCAGGTTAAGCAAATGTAGCCTCCTTTTTAACGAAACAAATTACCGATGAAGAGACATTTCACGGAAGCAAAGTCCACTGGCGGATTAATTGTTTTGCGGATTCACTCAAGACAACTTACACACCTGCCTGAAGTTGACATCCCCCTTCAGAAGGGGGGTATATATATATATATATATATATATATATATATATATATATATATATATATATATATATATATATATATACCGAGGAATATCCACAAGACATATGGATCAGAGTATAAACAGATGGATCAGCTCAGAATGCAGTGAGGAATGTAAGTGCAGGTGTATATATATATATAGAATATCCACACAAGACTAGAGATACGATCAGAACACCAACAGGAAAATTCTGTAATAGTTATGATGCAGAAATCCAGGCAATTAGGGTGGCAACCGAAAAACTGCTGAACTCAAATCCTGGCCTACAACCCGTGGTATTCCTGATAGATGCAAGGTCAGTGCTTCAAGTTCTCCAGTTTCGAAAACTAACATAATTACAAAAATTACTTAATGAGCTGTTTACCAGTATAGGGTAACCATGCAGTGGATACCCTCTCACTGTGGAATACCAGGTAATGAAAAAGCAGACCAATTGGCTAAGTAAGGTGCTGCCAAATACCAACCAGATGTACTAATCACCTACCATCAACAACAAACACAAACAAGATGACTATAACATTATGAACAGATCAGAACAAGTTGTAATGCTATGCCTCAGAACGGGACACAACCGACTCCACAGTCACATGTACACAACATTCAAGATTGGCAACACGGCCATGTGCACATGTGGACAGGCAGTATATTAGTGCCAAACATATACTTCAAGAGTGTTCTGAGTATGTAACACCGAGGCAGACTCTGAGGCCAGAGGAATCAATACTGGAATGAAAGCCCTGTATTTTTCCACTGTGTGAACTAAAAAAGACAGTTTTATTCAGAATGACAGATTTAGACATGTTTCAAGTGAACGAAGGAAGAAGAATAAGAATTTATCTGCCCGATACACATTGAGAGCAACCCTACCTTTGGATGAGTCTGGGGAACGCAAAGCGGAGGTAGGGGTGGAGGGAGGGGGGCTCTCAGTGTCTAGCGCGTAGTTCGAAGCATGCCTAGCGATTTTTAAATCCGAGGTCACAGTTAGGTCACAAAATCTGAATGAAACTACGCATAATATTAAAAAGTTGGACTTATCATGTGATGAGGTCACATTTGCTTAACCTGTACCCAAGACTATGAAAGGTTCATCATAAATTTTAATATAAAGGAAGTAAGGAAATAGCGAAATAACTATAGATATACTGAATCCAGCATATGAAGTAATGAAAAATGAACTTCAGAATGAAAGATAAAGTGAAGATAACTATATAATTTATGTCAAAGCTAAACTTAATTGGAAAAAGCAACATCCTGTTAGATGGAAAATCAAACTTCATAACTCACTCAGGTTTTCTATAGTTTCAACTCTCCAACAGCGGAGAACATGAGATTTCAGAAATTACGTATGCTGATGACACAACACTAATACCAAGATTCTTACAGTTTAAAAAAACACATGATTATGTCAGTCAAACATCATAACGAGGTACACATTCCTTTCTTCAAAGCAAAAAAGACCAAAATAACGCACATAAACAGAGCTGTATTGACATCTACAATAGTCATTGACAAAACAAACACAAACTAGAACAGTCAGCAATTTTGAATATACCAAGTTAGCCATCAACACTACACGGGATTGCCCAGCAGAGATCAGAAACAGCTGAGCATTGGCCTTACAAAAAAAGACACAGATGATAATGTCGGATGTGCCACGTTGCTAGTTATTTATCAAGAATCAAGAATTCAGAGAATCTATACTAAATGGCAGGGATGTATTTGATTCTCATAAACACTCAATTACTGATATACAATGAAAGTGAAAATAACATGAGAGCAAAAAACTGCATTATTTGTAAAAGTATCTCCTAAAACGTAGAAGAGAGATAAACAATACAATCCAGGCGATAAACTCGTTACCTTTTCCACTAACTAGGAACTGTCTGCTATAATTAGCGGAGCATTAAATTAATTAATAAATTAATATAGCACATTGAGAAAATGTAAGCTAGTGCATATTGGGATAAGTATATGAGTGTACTGCGTTCATTACTTTCGGTAATAACTATACCAAACATGTTCTTTAGAAGAATTAGACTACTACGATCTCATTGTCGCAAAGGTAAAGACATTCGCTTGTGCTCAATAGATCACGTGTTCTATTCCCGGTCACGTCTTGTTTATAAAGGGCGTTTATTCGGAGACCCCTGGGGACAATCTATTGAAGCTAACAAAGTTATTTGATATGAGTAGTGGTCTTAGCAAACAGCTGGCTGTTCTTTGTAGCAAAAAAATACAACACACAGTGACTGGAGACAGCCCTATACTGGAAATGCGAGAGCTAGAGAAAAGACACTGTAAATATAAACATAAACGGAAATAGTAAATGTGCTAACAGTACTTATAAACAAATCATACTAGTAACGATACACAGAGACAAACAACGTTTTGACGAAAAATCGCTCATCAGTACAAAATGCAACAGTTAAATAAACAATCTACCTTACATAATAAAGCACATATGGTTGTGAATATAATGAGAAGTTCGGATTAGGCCCCACATAACGAAAAACGCAAACACAATGTAGCCAATCCTCTACACCATTTAAGCCCTTAATTAATATACGACAAATGTAGTCTTTCATTTAAAACAACCCGTCCTCACAGTCTAGTTTACTTACTACACCACACCCCCCTCATCTCACTTCCCTCGCAAGCTCACCAGATCAAATGTTTCATAGCGACTACGATGACAGAGTGCAAGCAATGGAAGAAAGCTTTCAGCGCTTGTGCTTCCTGTCCAACAATATTTATGATCACTCCCATGAAGACGGAGAAGCTGATAAGTCCAATCACATTGGTTCCCATAAAAATGGTAATATCCGTGTTTGCCTCGTCTAAAATAGAAATTAAAACAGGGAAGCGTATTCTTTATGTAAAAGAAATACTGTGAGAAGTGAGTAATGTTGTCTAATGTAGAACTGATTAAGTAAACAATAAGTAATGTTATCTAATGTAGAACTGATTAAGTAAACAATAAGTAATGTTATCTAATGTAGAACTGATTAAGTAAACAATAAGTAATGTTATCTAATGTAGAACTGATTAAGTAAACAATAAGTAATGTTATCTAATGTAGAACTGATTAAGTAAACAATAAGTAATGTTATCTAATGTAGAACTGATTAAGTAAACAATAAGTAATGTTATCTAATGTAGAACTGATTAAGTAAACAATAAGTAATGTTATCTAATGTAGAACTGATTAAGTAAACAATAAGTAATGTTATCTAATGTAGAACTGATTAAGTAAACAATAAGTAATGTTATCTAATGTAGAACTGATTAAGTAAACAATAAGTAATGTTATCTAATGTAGAACTGATTAAGTAAACAATAAGTAATGTTATCTAATGTAGAACTGATTAAGTAAACAATAAGTAATGTTATCTAATGTAGAACTGATTAAGTAAACAATAAGTAATGTTATCTAATGTAGAACTGATTAAGTAAACAATAAGTAATGTTATCTAATGTAGAACTGATTAAGTAAACAATAAGTAATGTTATCTAATGTAGAACTGATTAAGTAAACAATAAGTAATGTTATCTAATGTAGAACTGATTAAGTAAACAATAAGTAATGTTATCTAATGTAGAACGCATTAAGTAGACAATAAGTAGTGTTATGCAATGTAGAACTTATTAAGTAGACAATAAGTAATGTTATCTAATGTAGAACTGATTAAGTAGGCAGTAAGTGATGTTATCTAATGTAGAACTGATTAAGTAGACAATAAGTGATGTTATCTAATGTAGAACTGATTAAGTAAACAATAAGTAATGTTATCTAATGTAGAACTGATTAAGAAGACAATAAGTAATGTTATCTAATGTAGAACTGATTAAGTAGACAATAAGTAGTGTTATGCAATGTAGAACTTATTAAGTAGACAATAAGTAATGTTATCTAATGTAGAACTGATTAAGTAGGCAGTAAGTGATGTTATCTAATGTAGAACTGATTAAGTAGGCAGTAAGTGATGTTATCTAATGTAGAACTGATTAAGTAGGCAGTAAGTGATGTTATCTAATGTAGAACTGATTAAGTAGGCAGTAAGTTATGCTATATATTGATATCTCATTTCTCTCACATTTCTGTAAAAGCGTGTGTGCCCTAATATATCCCAGTATCTGCGCCATCGCTGGCTAACACACTCCGTCTTCGGAAGGCTGGGTTGTGATTTTTCTGTCTGGGTTGTCTGCCCTAGCCTTTCCATCTTCCTATGGTGATTGCAAAGCAGCAATTTAAAAAAAACAATCCCCCCTCCCCTAGCACGCTCCTGACTTAGAGTTAATAACTCCATGCCAGCAGCTTGAGCTTATAGCGGCTCATACTCGCTTGAAGCTGCCCGTCACTGGACACATGGGGTGTTTCAGTGGGGATATCAGCACCGACTGATATCCCGCCCCGTCCTGGTAGGCAGCAACACCAGTTTGGTCCGCGGCTGCTTAATTGCAGCAAGCACTCCATATATGGACATACATGGGGTCGGTAGCCCCCCCCCCCCCCCCACAGGGATATCTAATGTAAATGTGATATAAACTCGGCTGTAAGAAATGTTATCTAATGAAGAACTGTATTGATGTTGTAGAAATTACTTTATGTTATATAACGTAGAAATCATTAAACATACAGTAAGTAATGTACATAATGTTATCTAATGCAGAACTGGTTCAGTAGACTGTAAGTAATGTTGTCTAATGAAGAACTGGTTCAGTAGACTGTAATTGTCCAATGAAGAACTGGTTCAGTAGACTGTAATTGTCTAATGAAGAACTGGTTCAGTAGACTGTAAGTAATGTTGTCTAATGAAGAACTGGTTCAGTAGACTCTAATTGTCTAATGAAGAACTGGTTCAGTAGACTGTAATTGTCTAATGAAGAACTGGTTCAGTAGACTGTAAGTAATGTTGTCTAATGTAGAACTGATAAAGCAGGGATGGGTAGTGAGTCTAATATAGAGATGGTAAATTGCGCAGCTTGTAATATTATCTAATGTAGAGCAGGTAGAGTAGGCATTAAATAATGTTACCTAAAGTAGGCAGTAAGTTCTTATTAATAATAATTTATTAATAAGTTATAATTAATAATTTAGAGGAAAAATTCAATTCTTTATTTATATGTACAAATATTATTTAAATATTTCTAACAACAAATAAAAGTTATCGCGTTTTTAAAACAGCCACCAACAATTATGCAACATTTTCAAAAAATATTCCTGCTTCAGGAGAGAAATTACGTAATTGTAAACACAGCTTGCTAAACGATATATATATATATCGGTATGCCTACTCAAATTTCGAGACAAGGATAGTCAATAGTGATACAATTTTTATTGTACCACCACTGCAGCCAATATCAAACATGGTCTTCTTTAACACTCTAGCATCAGAGGAAAGACGTCACATGTGAAATGAAGTGTCTGAGAAAAGCTGCAATAGTTACTAAACTAGATACAATAAGAAATGAAGTGTCTGAGAAAAGCTGCAATAGTTACTAAACTAGATACAATAAGAAATGAAGAAATTAGGAAAAGAGTCGATATAATATCTTATATTGAACATATTGAAAGACAGCTAGTAAAATGGTTCGGTCACTTTATGAGAATGAACCCAAAACAAATACCAATAAGATCATATAACAAAAGAATATCCGGGCGTAAAACCAAAGGTAGACCAAGAAAATGGTGGGTAGAAAACATCAAGATAGCTTTGAGCAGACATGGACTAAACGCAATCACGGCGACAAATATGGCCTTGGAACGACAGCTTAAGGTCCCACCCCTACGCTTAACATCAACTGTGAACAAGATCAACAATCATTCACATGTGGACAGACATTAGACAATGATACAACTAGCAATTTCTATTATATTTTCAAACGGAACGAATTACTAAAATATACATTTCACGACCAATAACATTTTAAAATGTCCAATGTTGAGAAATTAGGAAAATAAATGACAACATTCTGGCACCGCTGATATATATATATATACATTCTAGCTCATTGTCAAGGACATTTGCAGCCAGAATAAGGCTTACATATAAAAAAAGGTCAGAAAAAGGTCTTTACGGAACACCTAAAAAAACTCCCTCAAGCACTACAGCATCGATCCTAGCTCCTGGGACATTACAGCTCTTGATCGCTCAGCTTGGCACATCCAGAACACTGCTGGCATCACTAAATTTTGAAAAAGAAAGAACTATACGGGCAATTTACAAGCGACGAAAGCGGAAGGACAAATCCGAAAACTTTCCTACTCCACACCCTCTGCACTTCTGCATGCACAGCAATAGAACTTTCCTGGCACGAATCGGACTCATCGGACTCACTCATCGGACACCTAAGAACTCACAAACCAAATTAGATAATCACAAATATTTTGTTGTTTTTCTACTTGTTTATCAAATTTAGTGTAATCATGCCATGCTCATCTACGCTTGTGAAGGAGGAACAACATATATATGTATATGTATGTATGTATGTATGTATGTATGTATGGTAATTACTTTATAAAGCACACAGAGGGAGATAAAACTTAAAATTTTCTATTTTGAGGACATGCACCAACACTATAAAGAAGATATGAAAGATTGTGTGATGCTTTGAACAGTATATATATAATTTCATATTGTGCTTACGACAAGTGTTGTTTAAGCGTTCATCGCTCTTGCAATGCATTGGTTTGAAAATAACAACTTTCTGAAATGTAGAATCAGTTGAATTGTTATAAATATAATGGTACATGTTTCTGTTAAGTTTTAGTAACTTCATTAACTTTTTATTTACAATGTTATGAAGACAAATCCATCGAAAAAGAGACAAAATCAAAGAAGATAGTAACGCCCGTGTGTGTGCCGAGGCCTGAAAGGGGAGCAAAGAATAGCAACACTCTTTACCTTCCACGCATGTCTTAAAAGGCGACTAAGGAGGTTATGGGATGGAGTTGGCTGTCCCATCCCATATAGGGTCAGTGACCCAAAGCCATGCTGAAGTTGAATGTGTCAGGCTGAAATGCGCAGAAAACTCGCAGCAATGCTGTAAACCATGACACAACGCATTCCGTTCTCCGGACTATATTCTGCTAATCTGCAGGAGTTTGAGAACGAACACAGAATAAGAAAGGAGATAGTATGATTTCACTATCTGTTTCGCTTATTGTCCGCAAACAATTGCTGTTACGCAATTCTGTCTTTGCAGAGCAATGTCATTATTTAAAAAGTGCAAGCCTTCTGAAGTGCCAGCCTTATGAGTGAGCAATAATTACACGGTGTTAGGGACTGCTAAGGGTGTCTGTAAATCTTTTTTCTCGGCAGTTGAGAAGGAAGAACAGTCAATAGGGAGGTGTTCTGCTCACATAGGCTACATTACAGGTTCCAAACATTTTTTGGAGATAGCCACCCAGGTGCCAGAAGAATCTTGACAAGGAATCGCTAAAGACCTAACTGAAATCTAACTTGACATAAACCATGATGCATTGTTAAACGCTGCTGAAACAGAGTTATATGGCGTTCTATAGTAAAAAAAGGACAGTATTGTATGAAAATAATAATAAAAATTAGCAGCCGGACAGTGAGGATTAGCCAGAAATACACCGGCATATCAAGCACGAACTGTATTGATCATATTCGAGATATCATTGTATAAAGGTAAAATATCCAGCGTACTCGATACATTATAAAAAAAGTTTTTTTTTAATTGGGCAAAAGAAAACACACCGAAAGTAGATTTTTCATCATAATAAAATTTAAAATATATCTTAAATGGTTACTACCTTTAATCAAGACTAAGTGATTGTGAGAGCTTTATAGCTTATTATGTATTATTCATTATCTCGATTGTGTATTTTTCGTGTTTCTTGATAAAGGAATTTTGGCAGTAACGTAGAATTTGTTTCTGTTCATATTATTTATGTTAATTACAACGTATATCTTTTTTTTTTCTTATTATATATTTTTTTAAATTTGTTGTCGTGCAGCATATCCATACTTATGCTTATAATAGTAAATGTTCCAATGAACGAAGTCTCCGAAAACAGTTGCGGCCAGAATAGGGCATATTGGCTACTTGGACATTTGCAGCCAGAATAAGGCTTATTGACCATGTGCGAACTCATAGTCAAGGACATTTGCGGCCAGATTATGGCTTATTGACCATGTGCGAACTCACAATCAAGGACATTTGCGGCCAGATTAGGGATTATTGACCATGAATGAACCTATAGTCAAGGACATTTGCGGCCAGATTAGGGATTATTGACCATGTATGAACCTATAGTCAAGGACATTTGCGGCCAGATTAGGGATTATTGACCATGTATGAACCTATAGTCAAGGACATTTGCGGCCAGATTAGGGATTATTGACCATGTATGAACCTATAGTCAAGGACATTTGCGGCCAGATTAGGGATTATTGACCATGTATGAACCTATAGTCAAGGACATTTGCGGCCAGATTATGGATTATTGACCATGTATGAACCTATAGTCAAGGACATTTGCGGCCAGATTAGGGATTATTGACCATGTATGAACCTATAGTCAAGGACATTTGCGGCCAGATTAGGGATTATTGACCATGTATGAACCTATAGTCAAGGACATTTGCGGCCAGATTAGGGATTATTGACCATGTATGAACCTATAGTCAAGGAAATTTGCGGCCAGATTAGGGATTATTGACCATGTATGAACCTATAGTCAAGGACATTTGCGGCCAGATTAGGGATTATTGACCATGTATGAACCTATAGTCAAGGACATTTGCGGCCAGATTAGGGATTATTGACCATGTATGAACCTATAGTCAAGGAAATTTGCGGCCAGATTAGGGATTATTGACCATGTATGAACCTATAGTCAAGGACATTTGCGGCCAGATTAGGGATTATTGACCATGTATGAACCTATAGTCAAGGAAATTTGCGGCCAGATTAGGGATTATTGACCATGTATGAACCTATAGTCAAGGAAATTTGCGGCCAGATTAGGGATTATTGACCATGTATGAACCTATAGTCAAGGACATTTGCGGCCAGATTATGGATTATTGACCATGTATGAACCTATAGTCAAGGACATTTGCGGCCAGATTAGGGATTATTGACCATGTATGAACCTATAGTCAAGGACATTTGCGGCCAGATTAGGACTTATTAGCCATCTATGAGCTCATAACTTTTGCCAAATTTTCAAAGTAAATAATGATGAACATCGTCATGTGATAGACGAACAACATCACAAAATGGTACAAGAATGATCCGTCTTACAAGAATCATCCGTCGTACAAGAATCCTCCTTCGTACAAGAATCATCCGTCTTACAAGAATCATCCGTCTTACAAGAATCCTCCTTCGTACAAGAATCATCCGTCTTACAGGAATCCTCCTTCGTACAAGAATCATCCGTCTTACAAGAATCCTCCTTCGTACAAGAATCATCCCTCGTATGACGGTATGACAACTGTATATACTTATCGAAAATCCTGTGAAGATCTAACAATCAGGCATAGGCCGTAGCAGCACAGCTACCAGAGTAATTAGTGTCGATAAGTAAATAAGTTGAAAATATACAATACTATTATTAAAATGAAGACAAAAATAAATGCAAGAAAAATAATAAGGATGGGGGTGGGGTGGTAGTAATAAGTTTCAATACAGTTTCATATGCACTATCCAACTAAGGCCGGATGTTGATTTTCTGTTACTAAAGTTACAGGAGCGATAACTCTAATTGCTTCAGTATGTTATCAGTGACAATATTAAGGTTTTTGCACTATAACTTTCACAATCTAATGGTGCATGTTATATTTCTACTGCCTTAGAAGGGGTTAACAGGAAATCGTACGGTCAGGGAATCATTTTACAAAAAACACCAGGAGGTGGAGACTGAAGAAAAGATTGAGTTTATGTATCACAGTAAAATAAATACTTCGTAGGTCAAGAAAAACATTTGACAATGGCGAAACGTCGCAAATTTATGTCAATGAGATGCGGTATGTTCTCTTGTCGAAAGATGTCATACAAGCGACAATTGAGGATAGAATTTAAAAAAAATAGAATGTAAAAAGGAATGTATGAATTAATAATTTGAAAGACTGGATATGATTCTAACACGAATGTATTGGAAAGAACACGAAATACTACAATATACGTTATGCCCAGTCTGCCCAAATTCAAATAATATTATTCAATGAAGTGAAATTATTCAGGTTCAAGATGACGTAAGGTTGATAGAAATTGGCAGAATACAGAAGAATCTACTTTATGGAGAATTACAGTCCGGGAAAAGATATTGAAGTCGACTTGTAGCTCGATACAACTGCGTTTACACAAAGGATATGCGCGATACAGGCATTGATTGAGACCTTCGGCGATATAGAAGACCTTGCAACAGAATTAATTAGGACCTCATTCGTTGCGTTTTTAATTATTGTTGGGATTTTCGGTTGGTCACTACTTATATACTTTGAGTCGCCTTGGTTATTTTTGGCATACGATTCCAATTATGTGAATACTGACCAACCGAATTCCCAACAATAATTAAACGTCGTAATGAATGGGGTCCTTAATAAATTATGTTGGGAGGGCTTTATTGCAGTCGGTCATGCATTGATACGGAATAATGGGAACATGATGGCATGATCACGCGGAGGGATACATTGATGTCAGTCATGTACGACACCTATTCTAAATGTGATCTAAACATCTCTTTCATTATGTAAATAATAAGCGTCAATGTGATCCATACAGCTCGTTGATTCAGTAAATATGTGTCAAGAGGATTCATACAACATTATTATTGAGTAAATATGCAGCAATGTAAGCCATACAACTTGGTCAAAGGGCATGAGCACATGGACTACTGGATCAGCAACCATCCAACCCATACAACACTATGATGGAGTAAATATGTAACAATGTAAGCCATACAACACTATGATGGAGTAAATATGTAACAATGTAAGCCATACAACACTATGATGGAGTAAATATGTAACAATGTAAGCCATACAACACTATGATGGAGTAAATATGTAACAATGTAAGCCATACAACACTATGATAAAGTAAACAGGTTTCAAATAGGTATTGTAAAATGATTATGGATGGAAACGGCTAACGTTTCAATTTATGGCGATCTGAGGGTCGAGGAATTTTAAGGAGGAGGGGTGGAGTGGGTCAGGTAGAAAAATTTGTGATTTTGGGGGGTCACTGACCCATCTACTGTGGTGGGTGGGGTGTTTACAGAACCATTCGGTGGGGGCATAGAAAGGAAATTGTTTAAACGATAAACAACATGAATTATGAGAATAATAATTAAAATGTCTTGGTGACCGGTAAAGAGGACAATTGACTTTTTTCTACACCAGGGAGTCCACTGCATTCGGATGATTAAGTATCTCAAATAGGAGCCACGGAAAACAGATGTTTGAGAACCCCGGTCTTCAGCTTATGAGAAAATATCTACGGAACGCAATTTTGTCCTAAATTGAACATCAATAGTAACTTACTTTCTCGTATGCTGCGGTCACTAGATTTTCAGGAAACATTTGCCTGTTGATAGAAAGAAAAAACAAAACAAAATTAAACTACGTGACTTTGTATCCATGTAAATAACCAAACTATCAGAGGATATCCAACTAGGTGGAAAGTGCCACGGTAGCAAAACCAAGAATCGATAACTAAAATAATGTTATATATTGTTCTTTGTTTAACTAAAAACTAACAAATAATAAAACATGTGAAAATAATTACATAAAACAAAAGAACAATGACTTTTTCCAAGTTACTATCCAATTGGGAACGTAATCAAGAAATAAACACAAATAAAATAAATACAAAAATCAAATTAAAATACAAAGAAATGGTTTCATCAATTGCAATTCCATGTATAAGGGAATGGAGAAAGATATTAATTCCTGTTTAGTGTTTATCAATATCGGTGAGCGCCACCTGGTGCGTACGTTAATGGTGCGCACTGATAGTGCCATTCACCGAAAACATGAATGATTTATTTCGTTAGCGTTGTTTCTTGCAAAAAGGCCCCAGTTGGACCGTAACATGGAAAAAGTCCTTGTTCCATTGTATATGTTTAAATATATTTTTTTTTTTACTTTAGTTTTATTATTTGTTAGTTCTTACTTAAACCAGTGGGGTGCAAAGGGAACGCATTGCTCTTGGCGGACCCAGGGTTAACAGATAACCAAAATCCCAAAAGTACCTACTCGTGGCGCACCCTGATGACAGAAATACAGCGGCTCGTGCTGATTCTTGCTAAACCTTTTGGGGATCGTGTCCGTGAATGTGGAGGTAACAGATGGAAAGAGATTTTACTGCAAAAAAGACAGGCAATATCTCCGACTCATACAGCAACACTCTCGACACACAGTAAAGCTAGTAAGTCTGGTAGAAGCATTGGAGGCGGCCAATGTAGTCGGTACGAAGCAGGCAGATGTCCCAATAAAAATAAAAGCACAATGAGTACACTGAGAAAGATGGACAACACTAGAGGGCAGCGTCATGTGCAAAAAGCACGGAAAATGGTTCGATGAAATTGGAACTAAAGAATTGTTTGCTCGAGACAAGCTTCTAGTTACAGGTGATCCCAGCCCGGGCCCAACTGTACTGTCGAGTCTTTCCTATACCAGAAGTGTGCTCGCGGAGAGAAAAGGTTCAGTACCCGATGGGCACAGGCATAGCAGTCCGAGGTGACAAGCACCGTTCAGCTCTAGAACAAAACAAAAGTCCCTAACGTTCCTAAATATGTGTACAGATTCAGACCTGGACGAGGGGCTCTCTAAGTTGGTGAGCAATATTCGGCTAAGAAGGCGAACGAGCCCTAGCCCAACTCTTTTGTCAAGTTCTTCTTAAACCGGACCAGGCTTGATGACGAGAAAAGGTTTAGTACCCGATGAGGTCGGGCACAATACGTCTAATTACACATGGCAAGTTCACCGGCTGCGGAACGCCTCGTGCAGGACAGACGTGAAGGACAAACCGTCTCGGCATAGAGTCAGTACACATTCACTGTCTGACAGATAGGAAGGCTGTCACAGGCTAGGGTAGCCCACCCGAATTGTCAAGGCATGCCGAAATCGGATGTGCTAGGCCTACAAGGCGCATAACGGTGGCACAACGTAATCACGCTCCCGGATGAAATCGCACGAATATCGCACGAGCGAACGCAAAACAAACAAACAAACAAACAAACAAACAAACAAACAAACAAACAGTAACAATAGTACATTATCCTAGTTATAACGTTTTATCTCCAATAAGATCCAGTAAAGCAAAGCTACATTAACAGCACCCCCCCCCCCCTAGTTTTTTTGTGCTGACAGCCCTCGTTCCGGAACTGTCGGAAAGCAGTGGTAACCCAATGAAGGCAAATATTGTTTTAAAAAACAACAACGAATTTAAATAGGTACGGCTAAAGTCTGAGTAGGAAATGTTTGACAGATGGTTTCTATTGCAAAGTATTATTTCTATCACGTTAGTATTTGATCTGTCTTCTCATTACAGATATTGACATCATATCCCACCGGAGTTGGTAGTGACATCTTATCCCACCAGAGTTGGTATTGACATCTTATCCCACCAGAGTTGGTATTGACATCTTATCCCACAAGAATTAGTATTAACACATTATCCCACCAGAGTTGGTATTGACATCTTATCCCACCAGAGTTGGTATTGACATCTTATCCCACAAGAATTAGTATTAACACATTATCCCACCAGAGTTGGTAGTGACATAATATCTCACTAGAGTTGATAGTGACGTCATATCACACCAGAGTTGGTATTGACATCTTATCTCACCAGAGTTGGTATTGACATCTTATCTCACCAGAGTTGGTATTGACATCTTATCCCACCAGAGTTGGTATTGACATCTTATCTCACCAGAGTTGGTATTGACATCTTATCCCACCAGAGTTGGTATTGACATCTTATCCCACCAGAGTTGGTATTGACATCTTATCCCACCAGAGTTGGTATTGACATCTTATCCCACAAGAATTAGTATTAACACATTATCCCACCAGAGTTGGTATTGACATCTTATCCCACCAGAGTTGGTATTGACATCTTATCCCACAAGAATTAGTATTAACACATTATCCCACCAGAGTTGGTAGTGACATAATATCTCACTAGAGTTGATAGTGACGTCATATCACACCAGAGTTGGTATTGACATCTTATCTCACCAGAGTTGGTATTGACATCTTATCTCACCAGAGTTGGTATTGACATCTTATCCCACCAGAGTTGGTATTGACATCTTATCTCACCAGAGTTGGTATTGACATCTTATCCCACCAGAGTTGGTATTGACATCTTATCCCACCAGAGTTGGTATTGACATCTTATCTCACCAGAGTTGGTATTGACATCTTATCCCACCAGAGTTGGTATTGACATCTTATCTCACCAGAGTTGGTATTGACATCTTATCCCACCAGAGTTGGTATTGACATCTTATCCCACCAGAGTTGGTAGTGACATCATATCAACAAGAATTAGTATTAACACCTTATCCCACCAGAGTTGGTATTGACATCTTATCTCACCAGAGTTGGTATTGACATCTTATCCCACCAGAGTTGGTATTGACATCTTATCCCAACAGAGTTGGTAGTGACATCATATCTCACTAGAGTTGATAGTGACGTCATATCTCACCAGAGTTGGTATTGACATCTTATCTCACCAGAGTTGGTATTCACATCTTATCTCACCAGAGTTGGTATTGACATATTATCTCACCAGAGTTGGTATTGACATCTTATCTCACCAGAGTTGGTATTGACATCTTATCTCACCAGAGTTGGTATTGACATCTTATCTCACCAGAGTTGGTATTGACATCATATCCCACCAGAGTTGGTATTGACATCTTATCCCACCAGAGTTGGTATTGACATCTTATCCCACCAGAGTTGGTATTGACATCTTATCCCACCAGAGTTGGTATTGACATCTTATCCCACCAGAGTTGGTATTGACATCTTATCTCACCAGAGTTGGTATTGACATCTTATCTCACCAGAGTTGGTATTGACATCATATCCCACCAGAGTTGGTATTGACATCTTATCCCACCAGAGTTGGTATTGACATCTTATCCCACCGGATTTTGTATTGACGTTATATCCCACAAGAGTTGGTATTGACATCTTATCCCACCGGATTTTGTATTGACGTCATATCCCACCAGAGTTGGTATATATACGAACGTTACTTGAGAAGAGAAACAATGTGAGAATACAGGGCTACACGATGATGATTAATGCCGTTACTCACGTGAACAGACCAAGAATAGACTCCATATGATCAGCATTGATGTAGCTACCGGAAGTATCATCTATTTTGCCCCTGAGTTCTCCGAAAATTATGAATGATAGTATCATCCCTACACTCATAGCAAGTAGAGTGGTCAGTATGTAATAGATACAGGCAGCAACCCCAAGCTTTCCTGTTGATATCAAACCAAATTGTGACAATTTTGAAATTATTAAAAATTAAAAAAAAACGTGATCATTTATCGCCTACTGTTATACAGGCATGATGGATCATAATCATCAGGTGCCATGCCGGCTGGCGTATGCGGTCATGGCTCTCCACAGCTCTCTGTCCACAGTATTATGTATCAAAGTCGTTGTTGTTTCCTTGTCGTGCCAGGTTGTCAAACTATCTAAAATTTTCTCACGTTGTCGCCCTCTGTCTCTGTTGCCTTCAATTTTGCCTGTTGTGATTATGTTCTCTAAACCTGCCTGTCTCATGAAGTGGCCAAAAACAAAGAAGATTGCCTTTTTCTTATATTGTTGAGTAATGTCCGTTTCGAATCTGACTCTTTCAACACCTCTACATTAGTTTTTCTGGCAGTCCATGGTATTCTCATGGTGGATACAATATCAAAATGTCATCATTTATCGCCTACTGTTATTTTGTATCCATTGCTATACAGACATGATGGATACACACCGGGGGCAGACCATGAAAAAAAGATGGATTGCGGAAATAAAAGAGTCCACGAAAACAAACATGTATGAAGAACATGAAAAGAACGTCTCCAGAGCAGAGAACACTTCTACCCCTAACACGGTAAGGCATACAGGGGTAAACAGCGAAAATAAAAGAATCAATCAATCAATAAACCCATAACCCTTCAGGGTCGTAGGGGTACCACATTGGATGCTTCAGCACACAGAGTCCTCCAGCGAATTCTATCGTCAGCGATGCGGATGAGTGTGGAAATATCTAGCCCTGTCCATTCCTTGATGTTGTCTGTCCATGTCTTTATTTGTCCTCCTCTGCTTCTTCCACCCTCGACAGTTCCCTGCAGTATTGTTTTTGACAAGGAATCGTGCCTGCATACATGTCCGAACCATGCTAGTTTTAATAAAAGAATAATGAAGTGTTAATATGAAACTCAAGTAGCTCATTGCCTTCTCCACGTGGTAGTCACGACTGCATATACCAAAACAGCGTGTCTTATTAGCTGATCCGACACTTTCTGTGATTCATTTTACCTTTTCGTTGGCGGTCGATACGATGTACACATAACGGGACAAATGATCTTCTACTTGTTCGTAGTTTGACATGTTTACACAGCAAGTCCGATTTTCTTGATAATGCTGCTGTATTTGAAAGCTCATGGGTGCTCCTATACATCTTTCTGTGGATATCCATCTCTGTCCACTTGGACACAAATGTGATCTTATGACAAATCAGTTGCAATATCAAAATAGTTTACGCTGTTGTGACTCTCCATGATGTATTATTCATGAGAAAATTGAGAAAAGAAAAAACCAGAGAAGATAATTGAAGATGTTTTGGATTAGCTCGCAGGATTGTTCTGTAGAAGCATTTGATAGCGAGAATCCATGGCTAGCGATAGTGCTAAAGGCCTGCTAAGTGAATGAATTTGGATCCACGTTTCGACCTTAGATGGTAGCTCCAGCAATAATATCATGAAACCGTTTTCATGCAATTCCTAAGATGTAAGCGAAGATGTTCTGGTGTGAAATTGACGGCCTAATACCATAGATAAGGTGACCCACAACCAGGCTAAGTCGTATGTATCTGGTCAAAAGAAGCAGAAGTCGCAGCTACGGTATAAAATATGATGCAACACATTCCGCTCTCATGACACGCAGCAGTTTTGTAACGAACACAGAACAATAAGAAGTAGAAAACATGTTGAGAAGGACAGAGCACATATAGGGAACCCACGTACATTGAAGTAAAAGCCCACCAACATTTCCATCCATTCATCCATCCATCCATCCAAAACCCACCCACCCACCTACCTACCTACCTACCTATCTATCTATCTATCTATCTATCTATCTATCTATCTATCTATCTATCTATCTATCTATCTATCTATCTATCTATCTATCTATCTATCTATCTATCTATTTATCTATCTATCTATCTATCTATCTATCTATCTATTTATCTATCTATCTATCTATCGATTTATCTATCTATCTATATATATATATATATATGTCCTATCTATCTATCTATCTATCTATCTATCTATCTATCTATCTATCTATCTATCTATCTATCTATCTATCTATCTATCTATCTATCTATCTATCTATCTATCTATCTATCGATTTATCTATCTATCTATCTATCTATCTATCGATTTATCTATCTATCTATCTATCTATCTATCTATCTATCTATCTATCTATCTATCTATCTATCTATCTATCTATCTATCTATCTATCTATCTATCTATCTATCTATCTATCTATCTATCTATCTATCTATCTATCTATCTATCTATCTATCTATCTATCTATCTATCTATCTATCTATCTATCTATCTATCTATCTATCTATCTATCTATATGTCCTATCTATCTATCTATCTATCTATCTATCTATCTATCTATCTATCTATCTATCTATCTATCTATCTATCTATCTATCTATCTATCTATCTATCTATCTATCTATCTATCTATCTATCTATCTATCTATCTATCTATCTATCTATCTATCTATCTATCTATCTATCTATCTATCTATCTATCTTTCTATCTATCTTTCTATCTATCTATCTATCTATCTATCTATCTATCTATCTATCTATCTATCTATCTATCTATCTATCTATCTATCTATCTATCTATCTATCTATCTATCTATCTATCTATCTATCTATCTATCTATCTATCTATCTATCTATCTATCTATCTATCTATCTATCTATCTATCTATCTATGTATTTATCTATCTATCTATCTATCTATTTATCTATCTATCTATCTATCTATCTATCTATCTATCTATCTATCTATCTATCCATCCATCCATCCATCCATCCATCCATCCATCCATCCATCTATCTATCTATCTATTGATCTATCTATCTATCTCTGTCTGTTGTCTGCCTGTCTGTCTATCTGTCTGTCCATCCGTCCCTCCATCCACCCGTCCCTCCATCCATCCATCTATCAATATACCCATCTATCGCCGCTCTAAAGGGTCGTGTTGTGCTCGTGTGTGTTACAGTTGCAAACAACCTGATAACATGTGCATGTCGAATAAGAATGTGCCTCACCTGAATCAGTGGTACTGGCATCTGTTGCCGTGGTAACCAAACATGCGACGATATGGGGGACAACCATCATTTTCATGATATTTATAAGAATCTTACCTGGAAACTGAAAATTAAGATCCTTCTAACGTAAATGTAGAACATGTTTATACATAGTGACCACATGTTATAATTTATGTCAGGGTAATCTTCTGTAGTTAGAAAGGAAGGGGGAGTATAGTTTAGACATTAGGTTCTCAGTTTTGTGGGATTTGAACCGGTCCCTCAACGATTCTCGTGTGGAGTCATCGAGAATCAACATTAAAAGAGTGACGCTATTTTACTTGTTTCATGTTTTCATTGGTCACTTTGTGAATAGTGTGTGAAAACAGGGTAATCAAAAATACTGGACAAAATTTAGATAATGTCACTTTTGACGGATTATTCTCGAAGATTCCACAAGACCATTGTCCAGGATGTCAAATTTTAGATGACATTTTTAATGAAAACCATTTAATTTCTACGGAGTTGTGGAGGGGGGTGGGGGTGGGGGGGGGGTGGGGGGGGGTTGAGAATGAAGTGACACCAAACCCAAACTTCCCGTTATCTAAGGGCTTGAATATTATTATTCTTTGTTCTGCACAATCAGACTTTGACATTATGACCCTGACAAAGGTATCAGGCAACAATAGACATCAAAATTGATGATCCTGACAAAGGTATCGGGCAACAACAGACTTTCACATTGATGATCCTGACAAAGGTATCGGGCAACAACAGACTTTCACATTGATGGCCCTGACAAAGGTATCGGGCAACAACAGACTTTCACATTGATGGCCCTGACAAAGGTATCGGGCAACAACAGACTTTCACATTGATGATCCTGACAAAGGTATCGGGCAACAACAGACTTTCACATTGATGGCCCTGACAAAGGTATCGGGCAACAACAGACTTTCACATTGATGATCCTGACAAAGGTATCGGGCAACAACAGACTTTCACATTGATGGCCCTGACAAAGGTATCGGGCAACAACAGACTTTCACATTGATGGCCCTGACAAAGGTATCAGGCAACAACAGACTTTCACATTGATGGCCCTGACAAAGGTATCGGGCAACAACAGACTTTCACATTGATGATCCTGACAAAGGTATCGGGCAACAACAGACTTTCACATTGATGGCCCTGACAAAGGTATCGGGCAACAACAGACTTTCACATTGATGATCCTGACAAAGGTATCGGGCAACAACAGACTTTCACATTGATGATCCTGACAAAGGTATCGGGCAACAACAGACTTTCACATTGACGATCCTGACAAAGGTATCTGGCAACAACAGACTTTCACATTGATGATCCTGACAAAGGTATCGGGCAACAACAGACTTTCACATTGATGGCCCTGACAAAGGTATCGGGCAACAACAGACTTTCACATTGATGATCCTGACAAAGGTATCGGGCAACAACAGACTTTCACATTGATGATCCTGACAAAGGTATCGGGCAACAACAGACTTTCACATTGATGATCCTGACAAAGGTATCAGGCAACAACAGACTTTCACATTGATGATCCTGACAAAGGTATCGGGCAACAACAGACTTTCACATTGATGATCCTGACAAAGGTATCTGGCAACAACAGACTTTCACATTGATGATCCTGACAAAGGTATCGGGCAACAACAGACTTTCACATTGATGATCCTGACAAAGGTATCGGGCAACAACAGACTTTCACATTGATGGCCCTGACAAAGGTATCTGGCAACAACAGACTTTCACATTGATGGCCCTGACAAAGGTATCGGGCAACAACAGACTTTCACATTGATGATCCTGACAAAGGTATCGGGCAACAACAGACTTTCACATTGATGATCCTGACAAAGGTATCGGGCAACAACAGACTTTCACATTGATGGCCCTGACAAAGGTATCTGGCAACAACAGACTTTCACATTGATGGCCCTGACAAAGGTATCGGGCAACAACAGACTTTCACATTGATGGCCCTGACAAAGGTATCTGGCAACAACAGACTTTCACATTGATGATCCTGACAAAGGTATCGGGCAACAACAGACTTTCACATTGATGGCCCTGACAAAGGTATCGGGCAACAACAGACTTTCACATTGATGATCCTGACAAAGGTATCGGGCAACAACAGACTTTCACATTGATGGCCCTGACAAAGGTATCGGGCAACAACAGACTTTCACATTGATGATCCTGACAAAGGTATCGGGCAACAACAGACTTTCACATTGATGATCCTGACAAAGGTATCGGGCAACAACAGACTTTCACATTGATGATCCTGACAAAGGTATCTGGCAACAACAGACTTTCACATTGATGATCCTGACAAAGGTATCGGGCAACAACAGACTTTCACATTGATGGCCCTGACAAAGGTATCGGGCAACAACAGACTTTCACATTGATGATCCTGACAAAGGTATCAGTCACATCCAGATGTCCATTTTGATGACTCTGACAAAGGTAGCACTCAACAACAGACTTTCACATTGATGGCCCTGACCAAGGTATCTGTCAACAACAGACTTTCGCATTGATGACTCTGAAAAAGGTATCAGTCAACACCAGACGTCCATATTGATGACTCTTGACAAAGGCATCCATTTAGAATAATTTAGAAACCCTGAAACAACGCTGTGACAGATCCAGCAAATAGATAGCGACGAAACACATTCGCTCATAGAAGACTGAAGACTACTCAGGAGACAACAGACCGAAAAACGAGCAAATTTGGATTCATTAATATCTGCGGATTAAAGAACAAAGGTGAAGATACAATAGAAGAAACGGAAACACGTAACATCAAACTACTAGGACTAGCAGACACAAGAATTAAGGGCCAAGGCAACAAACAATTACGCAAAGACTACACATTAACCTACTGTAGTGTAAACCCGAATACAAAAGCAAAACAAAGTGTAGGTTTCATCCTTGAGCCAGCGGAATCTAAAACTATCATATAGACGAATTTTGGGAGCGTAAGGTTGATCGCGATAACTGTTGCAATAAACAACGAAAACATATCATTCATTCTAACCAATAATTCATTATTGATATGATAAACAACAACAACACAGAAGAAACATTATTCGTATTAGATTTCAACGCACACTTGGTACAAGAAAGATATGGAATAGAAGAATACATTGGACAGGTCGGGGACAAAATAAATAAGACAGATTACAACGGCTACAGATTAATTGAAATGTGCATTCAGCACAACCTATTTATAAATAACACAATCTTCAAGAACAGAGAATCCCAAGTTCACACCTGGCACAAGTGGAACAAATTAAACTGCAAAAGCCAGATAGACTTTATATTAACAAGAAGAGTCAACAGAAAGAAAATAACAGATGAAAGAGCGATACCAAACATGTGTGTAGACACCGACCATAAAACAGTAATAGTATCTGGAAAAAAAAACAGAAAGAGAAAGAAGAAAGACAATAACAGAGATAAAAAATCCAACACAAATTAGAATACACAAACTTTCATAGTACGGGAGCATTACACACACAAAAATCGCAGGAAAAAAAAATCGAAAAACTTGATTTTCCTTCTATCAGTAGATACTACAACAACAGAAGAAAAATGGAAATTATTCAATGACGCTATCACACAAGCAGCAAGAGAATCATGCGGATACAAGAACAACAGCGTAAAGAAATGAAAAATAACAGCATGGTGGAATGAAGAAGTCAAAAAGTCACAAGAAAATAAACAGAAATATAAGAAATGGGTCAAAAGTAAAAATCAAATAGATTAATTAGAATACAAGACAACAAAAACAAATGTCAAGAAAATTATTAAAATTTCCAAAATCAACTCCTGGAAAGAATATGGAGACATGCTCAACGCAGATTATAAAAATGCACAAAAGAGATTCTACAAGAAAATTAAGAACGTGAGAAACAAAGAGGATATATATCAACCAACAGAAATAATAAATGAAGAAAACGTTAATGCACTAAAAGAACTCTGGCAAATAATGAAAAGATCGCAATAATATTTCAAAGAACTTCTAAACCTAAAGGAAGGAGAAGAAGACACAACAAAAAAAACTACAACAGCAAACCATAACCAAATATACTACCTTCAGAAATAGAAAATGCAATAAACAAAGCACCAATGAACAAAGTAGCAGACTCTAATAACATACAAACAGAACTTAATCACAGCAGCCAGATGACTGGAGAAACACGACAATCATTCCGGTATGGAAGAAAAAAGGCAGTAAGAGAGATTACACAAAATACAGAGGGGTATCTTTACTAAGCCACACAGGGAAAATTTTAAAACAAAATATTGGAACAACGATTACGATCATGCATTGAACCACAACTTTAAAAGAACCCAAATGGGCTTCCGTAAGAACAAAAACTTAACAGATGTTATCTTTACACTTTAAAAAAACTAATAGACAAGTCACAGTAAACAACAAAGCATTATATATCGCATTCCTCGATCAAGAAAAAGCCTTCGACAGAGTAGACGGTCAACTAATTTGAAAAACACTATCAATATACGGAGTACCAGAGCATTTAATCAATATATGCAAGAGCATTTACACTAATAGCCAATGTGAAATAAGAATAAATACAGGAGTTTCCAATAAGTTCCAAATTCAATCAGGAGTATGCCAAGGGTATGTTCTATCTCCTCTACTTTTTATAACATATATCTACCACATCTGTAAACTAACAAGTACTAACGAAGAACATAACATGAACGACAAATAGAACGAACTAATCTTTACAGATGACCAAGTAATAATAGGAAATCAGAAAAACAATTGCAAGAACATATGAACAGACTCCACATAACACGTCAAAAATTTCACATAAAGATTAATTTTGAAAACATCGAAATAATGGCAATAGCAAAGAAAGTAAGAAATATCGATATCTCCATCGACAGGTAAAGGAGTTCACTTACTTAGGAAGCATTAACAGTAAAGAGATACAAAATACATGCAACAATAACATACCAGATCCTAGGACAGATGACACATATTTTTAAGACACAAAAATGTAAACGTAGACACCAAAGTTGCATTATACAAGACCATTTATCCTGTCACTGTACTACCAGTGCCAACCCTGGACAACGACAGCACAAGACAAGAGAAAAATAATGACAGCAGAAATAACATTTCTACGAAGAATACTCGGAGTGTCATTAAGAGATATAATTCGAGACGATACCATCAGTCAGATAACCAAAATAATACTAGTATTGGAACACATCAAAAGACAAAAGATCAGGTGGTTTTCACACGCTTCCAGACTACCAACAATATGCCACAGATGACCATAACACATAGACATCACGGCTATGAAGCCAGAGGCAGACCATTGGAAAGATGGACACAGAAATCAAAGAAGTCATATGGACCAGCTTACAAACAGCACACAATAAAGCCATCTCCAGAGAACTCTTTTACCCTTGACGCCACGAGGCAAATAAGGGCTACAGCGTAAAGACAGATAGATAGACAAATGTAGCAATCAACCCCAGACTACCACATTGATGACCCTGACATAGGTAGCACTCACCTCAAATTCAAGTGGATGACTCTGACATAGGTAGCACTCACCTCAAATTCAAGTGGATGACTATGAGATCTTTGATTAATGATTAGAAACTGGTCTCACAGCACGTGGGACATTCCCATAAGTGCTCCGCCCTCTGTTCCAGCAGCCATTCGACTCGATGGTGTTTCGAGTCCAATGCCGCTGAAACACACGTCGACATCAGGGCACAACTCTGGCCCTTGCGACAGATTTCTTTGTTGTTCCCCCACCCACGCCGTGCCCGTAACTAGTTCAAGCACAACGTCGGCCTGTCGGAACAACATGGTAACTGTTATCGAAGGTTACGACTACGGGATTGTATAGATAACGTTCCATGAAGCTTCTATAAGAAGATAACCTCAATATAAAGGTATGCCATCTACTACGGTTTTCTGTTTCATGGTTGGTTTGTCTAGTGAGCCATTGGTGAGACATAATTTTCAACCCCAGACTACAAATAAATGACTGACATAAGTTACAATCAACTCCAGACTACAAATAAATGACTTACATAAGTTACACTAAACCCCAGACTACAAATAAATGACTGTGACATAAGTTACACTAAACCCCAGACTACAAATAAATGACTTACATAAGTTACACTAAACCCCAGACTGCAAATAAATGACTAACATAAGTTACACTAAACCCCAGACTGCAAATAAATGACTTACATAAGTTACACTAAACCCCAGACTACAAATAAATGACTTACATAAGTTACACTAAACCCCAGACTACAAATACATGACTGTGACATAAGTTACACTAAACCCCAGACTACAAATAAATGACTTACATAAGTTACACTAAACCCCAGACTGCAAATAAATGACTAACATAAGTTACACTAAACCCCAGACTGCAAATAAATGACTTACATAAGTTACACTAAACCCCAGACTACAAATAAATGACTTACATAAGTTACACTAAACCCCAGACTACAAATACATGACTGTGACATAAGTTACACTAAACCCCAGACTACAAATAAATGACTTACATAAGTTACACTAAACCCCAGACTGCAAATAAATGACTTACATAAGTTACACTAAACCCCAGACTACAAATAAATGACTGTGATATAAGTTACACTCAACTCCAGGCTAAGAGAGAAGTGCCGTAGAATTGTTCATGAAATGAGGCATGACGTGTGTTTCTTCGTCGTTAAATTGGGCACATTGCGGAAGAAGCAGGCAGGTAACTCAACGGGTACATAGGCGCTAACAGCAAAGTTGTGTGGAGAGCATAGGGCACCTCTAGACACATAGTACGCTCTGGCCATCTACTGCACCTGATTTTCTCCTAGTTGTCTCGACCTTGCCTTGCTACTGGACCAAGATAAAGCTCAGGAGAGAGAGTGTGTGGTTGACAATTAACGCAACTCTTCCACACTGTAAACCACCTTCAGTACTTGTCATTTCTCAACCAAATTATTTACTTATCCTTGCTAATGAAATATGAAGAGAACAAAGTGAATCAATTCTAGTTGGTTCATGGAATGTGAGGACACTTACGGATCTTTCAAATGTAAAGCACTTCAAAGACACGCTCAATGAATCACTGAAACACCTTAAAAATGACGTAGTCTCTTGGGATAGCCTCGCTCAGGATAGAACAGCATGGCGTTACAGCGTTAGAACGGGATCACTAGCGGCGGAAGAGACCATGCAAGACAGAAGCGGGCAAGTAGAAAAGAAAAAAACATTCAACGACCCATAGACAGTTGTCAATTCTGTAGAAGAACTTTTGGTGCTCGCATTGGGCTGGTTAGTAATTTACAAACGCACTATTATTTTTTATTACTTGTTATTACTTATTGTTATTATTATTATGGTTGAATTTTGGGTTATCGTCGTTTACGAAGGACGGACATCATCATCATCATCAAGTTGGGCAGACGTACAACAAGTGTTCAGCTGTCATATGGCTTGTGCCACAGGTGCAGAAGTGTTGTTCCGAATTTGCATTTGTAATATAGGTGGTACCGCCATCTCTTAAGCCTTGTTCATAGTCGGAGAATTATAAGTTGGTTCGGTCAGGACATTTAGTTATAGGTGTCATTTTTGGCATGAGCTGTGTTCCATCCACTACTTTGGTTTGAGAGTGACTTTAACTACTTTTTTGGCTGACTCGTATGTATTTCCCATATTACAATGTTGCAATGTATCCAATTATTTTTTATTTTAACCGTTATAATCACGGAAAATGCACGGGGAAACAAAAACAGAAACCATTGATACGTGTGTATTCTCTGTGTTGTCAGTTATCAGAAAAATGTCTATTGTGTGTCTTCTATTTTCGCATGATGGATCATACTTCTACTGCAGATATAAACTATTATGGATTATTATCTTCACATTATTATCCTTATTCTCGTCATCATTATCACCACAATGACATCATAACCAACGTTATCATTTCTGTCACCATCTTCATGACTATTGTTCTCATCATCATCATAAATGTCATTATCATCATAAATGTCATTATCATCATAAATGTCATTATCATCATAAATGTCATTATCATCATAAATGTCGTTATCATCATCATAAATGTCATTATCATCATAAATGTCGTTATCATCATAAATGTCGTTATCATCATCATCATCATCATCGTTATTATTAACGTTAATATGATCATAAACACAGCAATCATCATCAATATAATTATCATCATCATTAACATAATTGCTATCATTATCATCACAATTACCATCCTCATTATCATTTTATTTATTTCAGAAAAATCCATACTTTTTGTCACAAAATACATCCTTATAACAGCGACAATCATTACCATCCAAATTGACAGCAACATCGCATCAATCATCACTCCATCAATGTAAGCAACAACATTATCAACTCCATATCGGCATTGGCATCAGAACATCAGTATCATCGTCATTTTTGTCGTCAATTTCCGCATTATTGCTACAATTATCTTGAGCATAATTATCATCAGTACGACCATTACTACCCCCATATTACAACCTTCACTATTACTGCCACCACCATTAATACCGCCACCATTACTACCTCCACCATTACTATATCCACCGATGCTACCTCCACCACTACTACCTCCACTATCACTACCTCTACCACTAGTAACTCTACCATTTCTACCTTTACCATTATTACCTCCACCATTACTATCTACACCATTATTACCTTCATCATTACAACCTTCACCATTACTATCGCCACCATTATTACCTACACCACTATGACGCCAACAAGTACTACCACCACCCCCACTACTACCTCCACCATTATTACCTCCACATTACGACCTTCACCATTACTACCTCCATCATTACTACCTCCACCACCACCACGCCAACAACTGCTTCCACCACCACTACTACCTCCACCATTATTACATCCACCATTACTACCTCCACCATTACCACCTGCATCATTTATACCGCCTTCATCATTACCAATACCTCTAACATCTTGTGTTTACACAAACTTACCTGGAAATAGTACAGTTTCTTATAATCCTTATACGTCCAGATTTGTCTCAATGCCAAGCCAATTATAATGCCAAGCACAGGAGGAATCACATTCAGGAACGCGTATATCTTAAAGTCTTCTAAAGATGCCATCATATGATTTATCTGCTTCGTACATCAACAGTAGTAGCTCCAAACTGTTGACTGGACAAGTGAAGAATAATGTTTAATAAATGTACACAATCCATTGTGATTGATCGTTGACAATCTGTGAAATGTTTATAGTGGATGTGTGAAATGTTTATGGTTGATCTATGAAAATTTGTGAAATGTTTATGGTTGATCTAAGAAAATTTGTGAAATGTTTATGGTTGATCTATGAAAATCTGTGAAATGTTTATGGTTGATCTATGAAAATCTGTGAAATGTTTATGGCTGATCTATGACAATTTGTGAAATGTTTATGGTTGATCTATGAAAATTTGTGAAATGTTTATGGTTGATCTATGAAAATTTGTGAAATGTTTATGGTTGATCTATGAAAATCTGTTAAATGTTTATGGTTGATCTATGAAAATTTGTGAAATGTTTATGGTTGATCTATGAAAATTTGTGAAATGTTTATGGTTGATCTATGAAAATCTGTGAAATGTTTATGGTTGATCTATGAAAATCTGTGAAATGTTTATGGTTGATCTATGACAATTTGTGAAATGTTTATGGTTGATCTATGAAAATTTGTGAAATGTTTATGGTTGATCTAAGAAAATTTGTGAAATGTTTATGGTTGATCTATGAAAATCTGTGAAATGTTTATGGTTGATCTATGAAAATCTGTGAAATGTTTATGGCTGATCTATGACAATTTGTGAAATGTTTATGGTTGATCTATGAAAATTTGTGAAATGTTTATGGTTGATCTATGAAAATTTGTGAAATGTTTATGGTTGATCTATGAAAATCTGGGAAATGTTTATGGTTGATCTATGAAAATCTGTGAAATGTTTATGGTTGATTTGTGAAAATTTATGAAAGGTTTATGGTTGATTTGTTAAAATCTGTGAAAGGTTTATGGTTTATCTATGAAAATCTGTGAAATGTTTATAGTTGATCTTTGAAAATTTGTGAAATTTGTATGGTTGATTTGTGAAATCTGTGACATGTTTGTGGTTGATTCTGTGAAAATTTAAAAGCTTCTAATTGGTTTTTCATATTATATTAAATTATTCTTTGAAAATATATTAGCACGTATGATTGGTTGCTTTTAGGTCATCGGTATCGAAGCAATTGACTCAGTTCATCTTTAATTGTGCTCTGCAAGCGTGCTTTGTAGGCGTACTCTGTACGTGTGCTTTGCAAACACTCATTGCAACATGTTGTTTCCATTGCGAAAAGTGGATATGTCAACGTTTCATAGATGTCATGTTACTGTAATTTTACTTTTAGGAAAATTGTTATACTTTTCCCTATATTTCCCAGTGAAATTTGCAGCCAAATATTTTACAGTGAAATTTGCAGCTAAATATTTTACAGTGAAATTTGCAACCACATATTTTACAGTGAAATTTGCAGCTAAATATTTTACAGTGAAATTTGCAACCACATATTTTACAGTGAAATTTGCAACCACATATTTTACAGTGAGATTTGTAATCACATATTTTACAGTGATATCTGTAATCACATATTTTAACTTGCCGGAATCTGAAATAAAAATGAGGCAGGATGCTTTATTTACAGGTGCCAATGTGCAGATAAAAACCAAGAAAGCGGAATTAAGGAGTCCCCAAACATTCTGAGAGGTCACAGTATTACTGATTATCAAGCGACAAAATGTGCCATAGCCCTAAAACCGATCATTTCATTCAATCTTGAGACACCTTACCAGCAAATACAGGGGCAAGAAAATGGATAGATAGATAGATAGATAGATAGATAGATAGATAGATAGATAGATAGATAGATAGATAGATAGATAGATAGATAGATAGATAGATAGATAGATAGATAGATAGATAGATAGATAGATAGATAGATAGATAGATAGATAGATAGATAGATAGATAGATAGATAGATAGATAGATAGATAGATAGATAGATAGATAGATAGATAGATAGATAGATAGATAGATAGATAGATAGATAGATAGATAGATAGATAGATAGATAGATAGATAGATAGATAGATAGATAGATAGATAGATAGATAGATAGATAGATAGATAGATAGATAGATAGATAGATAGATAGATAGATAGATAGATAGATAGATAGATAGATAGATAGATAGATAGATAGATAGATAGATAGATAGATAGATAGATAGATAGATAGATAGATAGATAGATAGATAGATAGATAGATAGATAGATAGATAGATAGATAGATAGATAGTATATGCAATAACATATACAAACACATATACATGTATGCACACATAAATACACTTACAAATTTGAACACTTGTACATTTTCTAATTTTTAAAATTATTTTGCGTTCGTTCTTAACTTAAGCTCCTTCCTGACCTCTCCTATAATTGAGCATTGGTCTTTTAAGATTTCCAGCAGTATGTAGTCCAGAAAACAGACATGCGCGTCTTAGTGGGTTTTTTTGTGTGCATCTATGGCACTATGCATTCGAATTCCGCGTTAGTAACTAACGCATTCAGTGATTTTTTTTTTTCAATTCCACTAAACGGTGGTTGGTAGGTACGAAACGGTGGTTGGTAGGTACTAAACGGTGGTTGGTAGGTACTAAACGGTGGTTGGTAGGTACTAAACGGTGGTTGGTAGGTACTAAACGGTGGTTGGTAGGTAATAAACGGTGGATGTATGTAAGCATATCACTAGTTTAGTCGGTCAGACGTACAAGACAACTGGTTCCTGTACCTACCGCTGATCACTATGCACAGAGCTAACCATGCGTCCATCCGGCCTGAAAGACCGTGTGGGGGTAACTACAGTATAGTTCTTCACTACGACCTTTGTTCTAGTTTCAAGGTGTTACCTGACCTTTGTTGTGTGATTTGGCAAGCTTACGGGTAAGTACTTAGAGTAAGGTTAGGATTAGAAATAATATTTCTAATGTGGTGTGTGCGCACCTCGCTCTGTGTGTAGCGGGCAGAAATACTGATCGCTCACTACAAATAATAGGAAATTGTTAAAAAATGTGTAAATTGGAAAACAAACAGATTATGCATAAGTTCGTCTGTGTCTAGAGTTGAACTGTTTGATTGTCGGATGTGACGTCACGGCAACCATTATTTTGATTGGTGTTACACAGGAATCCATGTCGTTTGATAGTTAAAATTGTCAATAGCACAGTGAAGAACTAATCTGTACTTCTACCGACAATGTGAGTCAATCAATCAATAAACCCATAACCCTTCAGGGTCGTAGGGGTACCACATTGGATGCTTCAGCACACAGAGTCCTCCAGCGAATTCTATCCTCAGTGATGCGGATGAGTGTGGAAATATCTAGCCCTGTCCATTCCTTGATGTTGTCTGTCCATGTCTTTATTTGTCCTCCTCTGCTTCTTCCACCCTCGACAGTTCCCTGCAGTATTGTTTTTGACAAGGAATCGTGCCTGCATACATGTCCGAACCATGCTAGTTTTCGTCGTTTCACTATTGAAAGCAATGGCTCCTGGACACCTGCACACATCTCTACTTTATTTCTTACGTACACATTGGTCTTATGTTCCCTATAGGAAATTCGTAGAATTCTTCTGTAGCATTTATACTCGAAAGCCTGTAATCTTCTCTCCATGTCCGCAGTGAGTGTCCAACTCTCACAACCATACAACACAACAGAAAGCACCAGCGACCTATACAGTTTGATTTTCACTCCAACACTGATGTTGCTTTTCCAAATCACAGTTAGCCTTGACAATGACGCTAAAGCCATCTCCAGCCTTATTTTTAGTTCTGCTTTGCATTTACCATCGCTGCATATACTGGATCCGAGGTATTTGAAGGTATTCACCTCTTCAAGCTTGTGTCCATTCATCATGATATTAGTCTGGTTTTCTGTGTCTCTGCTGTTTACCAAAATTTTGCTCTTATCTGAATTGATTTCCATTCCGTACTTGCTGGTAACTTTTTCTAACTTTGATGTTAATTCTTGCAATGATTGTTCTGACCCAGCTATAAGATCAATATCATCAGCGAAACGCAAGTTGCAAATAGGGCGACCTCCGATCGATATAGACGTGTTGTAGTCATGCAATGTTTCTTGTATGATGTGCTCTAAGTATATGTTAAAAAGTACTGGGGACATTACGCATCCCTGTCGAACTCCCACAGTTGTTTTGAAGAACTCTCCAATTGTATTGTGTGACAAGACAGCACTATTTGCATTTTCGTACAGAGCTTCAATAATGTCTATAAATGTGGTGTCAAAATTAAATTTCCTTAGTATGTGCCACAGACCATCATGCCAAACACGATCAAAGGCCTTTGTAAAGTCAATGAAGTTGTGGTATAAATCACGTTGGTGTTGAATATGTTTTTCGATTAGTGTTCGGATGTTAAATATTTGTTCAACGGTGCTTCTGTTTGCTCTGAAGCCAGCTTGTTCTTCTGCAATTATTTCTTCCGACTTGTGTTTTATTCTGTTAAGTAGTATTTTGAGCATCACTTTACTGGGGTGTGTTATAAGGCTAATTGTTCTGTAATTTGTACACACTTTCAAATTTCCTTTCTTGGGAATTGGTATTATTAGTGATTGTGTCCACTCAGTGGGCCATTGAGCAATGTGAGTAATGCAATTGCAAACAAGACTTATGACACGGAATCAAGCTCGTGATCTCTTGAGCACAAGGCACATGGTTAAACCACTACCTCAGAGAAATCCCATGCCAAAATGTTATACAAAAAATTGTTTGGTAAAAATCTCACATTTATATATATATCAAAGATACTTGAGATGAAATGTTAACAGATTAACGTGTGGAGACATTTTGTGAACGTGAAATAATTATCTTTGTTTGTTAGAGAGTTACATCGGTGCGCACAGACTTAAATGTAATATCCACATTTCGAACATCCACAAAAGTGTGTAACTTACAATTAGAATTACGTACAACACAGGTTTATATCACTTCAATGAGACACGACAGACTATAGCTAAAACTAGTAGGTAATGAATCGCACACAAGAAATCATAAAAATTACAATACACAAATCACATTCAACGTTTCAACGAAAAGGTCTTTATCAAGACACAAATAAAGCATCAAAAGACGACGAATGAAAAAATTATCACAACAAAACCTACTATTATCAAAACCTACTAGTTTTATCTATAGTCTGTCGTGTCTCATTGAAACGATATAAACTTGTGTTTTACGTAAGTATAATTGTTGTTACGTTTCACGCAGTTACCTTGTATTGATTGTAAATGTGTAACTTACAGTGTTTTGTTCTCTTCATATTCTACATCGATCTAACAAGATGTTGGCTAGGCAAAGAAACGCATCACAGTGATCAACATGCTTGTTGTAAAAAGCGAGTAAAGAGGTTCTGATTTTGGGTTGGTCTGAATCTGTCGTAAATTATACAGTCCTGCTTGCTCCTCGGGAATCACCCTTCCAAAGTGACACTTTTAACTTTTCCAGTGATTTACTTTGGCCATTGTGTGCCTACAGCTAATTAAAATAACGGATAAGTCTAATGCGTTACGTTAGAATAATGATTAACAATTTTGACCATACGTCCTATATAATCAATGGTCACGGTTGACGGTATCATTCCTTAGGGAAGGCAGCACATGATAGCCCATAGACTTTCTGATAAAATCACACGTACTTCTGAGCTGAGTAACTGATTCAAGACACGTCCTTCTGAGCTGAGTAACTGATTCAAGACACGTCCTTCTGAGCTGAGTAACTGATTCAAGACACGTCCTTCTGAGCTGAGTAACTGATTCAAGACACGTCCTTCTGAGCTGAGTAACTGATTCAACACAGTCCTTCTGAGCTGAGTAACTGATTCAAGACACGTCCTTCTGAGCTGAGTAACTGATTCAACACAGTCCTTCTGAGCTGAGTAACTGATTCAATGCACGTCCTTCTGAGCTGAGTAACTGATTCAAGACACGTCCTTCTGAGCTGAGTAATTGATTCAAGACACGTCCTTCTGAGCTGAGTAATTCATTCAAGACACGTCCGTCTGAGCTGAGTAACCGATTCAAGACACGTCCTTCCGAGCTGAATAAATACGCGAGACTTGAACTCGTATAAGGTTTGTTGTCTCTATCAAAGTTATAATTTTATTTATTTGAAACGCGAGAAGGAGGAAATGAGTTTATGGATGCGTCTTTAATCTCAAAGGGAGACATTTCCGTGGAGAAGTAGGAGAATCAAGGCTGCCCCATGTCACCATTACTATTCAATATCGCAATTGACTAGGTTATGAGAAAAAGCACATCCAACGCAAATTTAGGAATCAAATGGATAAATAAAACAACACTAGAAGACCTGGAATTTGCCGATGATCTTGCACTATTGAGTGAAAATCATCAAGATGCACAAACAAAAACTGATAGATTAAATCTCATCGCAGGACAAATAGGTCTCTAAATCAACTCATCAAAAACAGAAATTGTGGACTTCACCAATGCACCTAACGAAATTACTTTAAGTGGACAACAATTTGAAAAGGTACACAAATTCTCCTATCTAGGAAGCAAATTAACACTCGACGGTGATGTCATGTCAAAAATTACAACTCGCATTGCACTAGCATCGAGTGCCTTCAACAGATTGTCTAATATATTGAGGTCAAAGTCAATCAGCACACGCACAAAATTGCGCTTATTTAATTCCTGCGTTATTCCGATGCTATCATTTGGATGTGAGAGCTAAAAAAAAGCTCTTTATCTTCAGAAAAGAAATTACTGAGTTTCGAGAACAAATGTCTTCGTAGGATAACTAACACCCATTGGGGTGAAATCTAATCGAATGATAAAATAAGAGAAGAGACACATCAAAATTTAACACAGATGTTATCAGAAAGTTCACATAAAACGCTGTTGTTCCTACATCGGGCATGTCCTACGCTCAGACATCAACAGAATACACCACCAATCTCTTGAATGGATACCTACAAGCAAAAGAACCAGGGGTAGACCAAAAGAAACACTCAGAAGAACAATACTTAGAAAAAGTAAAACAATCAATATCCATGCTATCCAAGAACTGCACAGAATAGCTTTGAACAGACAGAATTGTGTGATAGTATCTGGTTGCGGAACCCTTCACATGCAGGGGGTTTCACAGTAAGAAGTGAGAATCCTTCACAGATAGCAAGAGATGGACGGCGTGAAATGCAACACATTGAATGTTTTGCTCTTGTGTAAATGTTGTCACTACCGACGCTGGTGGCACAAAATGCGAAGGTTTGTTTACCTAAGAACATGTCAGATAATAGACAGACGTAATCATACCAGGTAGAAGCTTTCTGGTTGGTCTGAGGAGTGGAGGAACTTAGAAGTGGAGGAGGAAGAAGGATTGCATTATCGACTGCCGAGCAGGGCGGTCGCATTTCACTCCTGAGGAAGTAGTCCCCGGAGTCAGTCCCCGGGTTACATCAGTCTCGATCAGGCTTGTCTCGGACAGAGTGCTTGTCTCCCAGGATAGACAAGTCCTAGTTTAGTCTCGCAGCTGAGACAGTCAGAGTCTTCGGTCTCCCAGGAGAGGCGAAGAGTCAGAGCCAGATAGTCAGTAGGTGTATAATCTCTAAGACTTAGCTTATAACCCGAGTGAAACAATTCCTGGATGTGCTAGCGTAATTTGTAATCGGCGCTTATTATATTATTGCCCAGTTGCAGACAATTTAGGATTAGTCTGCAGAGTTGAGGACGGACTCCAATAAGACTAGATTGGGACTTGTGACTAGTGTTTATTTGCCTCTCTTATGAGTATGATGCTATAAATTGATGTATATGAACTTGTGTAAATAAACCTGATATTATTGTTAAGGAGTGATTTGGTTAACTGATTGATGTCGAGCAGTATTTCACAGATTTAGACCTGGTCACAGCACCAGTATTCCAGTAAGTCCTAAAAGGCATTTTCTTCCGTCGCAAATTATTGTGACGCTGCAGATCTTCTTTCTGTCACACTAGTCTGTCAAGGACAGACAGTCAACTATATGTTTTCGGTAACAAGTTGTTTCAGTCACACCGAGTGCAGAGCTTGTTACTGTTACAATTGGAGAGATCTGACCTCTGCCCTATGCGCTAACTTCAGCGCAAAAGGAAAATGAATGAATGAGTAGGATAATAACCTAGTGCCAGAAGTACAGCATACATTCATGTGTCAACTATCGCATCATTCTTCTGGTTTTTGTATTTGTATCAGAAGTATTTGTCCATTCATTATGATCATACATTTGACATTCCCCGCCACCTAGATATCTGTCACATACAAATGGATGCACTCTCCGTGGACTAATCTCTTTGACATCTACGGATACCATTTGCTAGAAGACACAAGAAACGGTACAGGTTAAACAAGTGTGACCTTATCACGTGACAAATATAATATTTTGCGTAGTTTCATTTAGATTTTGCCACCTTGCTCACCTCGGATTAAAAAGTCTTTATGGTATTCTTCGAACTGCGCGTCACAGTGAGGCCCTCCCGTCCTCCAGGGTCACCCAAAAGCGGGAAAGGGGGTGTTCTTTGTGTAGCAAGCGCAGATCATTGTATCCACAAATAAACTTAGCTTCTGTGAAATACATCTTTATCGAGATTTCGTTTCGTTTAATAATGTACGTATGTGTTTTCTTTAAAAAAAAGGCTGAATTTACATTGATAACCTGCACCAAACAATCTGAGACACCACATGTAGTAACAATGATATCGTGTTCACAGGTAACATGTTGTCAGTCAAACCCCCAACGTGCATTAAACCGCCTCCTATGACATGTTTGAGTAAACGTCAGTGGTTCTATTCTCTGCTCCATGAACAAGAAGTTCTTGATCTGATTGCTACACAGGAATGTAAGTCAGAATATAACAGACGAAATTTGAACCAGGCCATTCACCAATTTATACAAGTCACTATTTTGTTAATTTTCGTGCTGTACTTAGTGGAATTAAAATAGGTAACGGTAGGTCCAATGGCAGCAACCCGCCGCCGGGGTTGAAGATAATTCTTCATGTACTAAGCCGCAGCAACTATTTGGTGGGGTGGTCAGTTCCCTTCCTTGCTGTATTTACCTCCTACCTCATGCGCCAAGTATCCATTTACAGCTGGGTCGACAGGAGAAGCGGTAGTGTCACGCGAGGAATCACGACCCGGATAATATATTTGTGTCCGGACATGGTTTAGATCCTGGCACACTGTAACCCTATTCTAGAAAGCAAGTTCACTATCAACTATTCTTGAGACCAACGGAAATTGAACAAGTCCGTTCTGACGGCACCAAATCGCCTGGCATTTAGAGTAAACTGTTTTTTTTTCGTGCCTGACTAACCGCGCCTCTAAAAAAGATGCGATTTTCTCAAGACATTCAAACTGCGTACTCAAGTCACTTAGAACGGACCAATCGAGACAAGGACCATCACAGCAACAACGAACATCTCGTGCAAGTATTGAATTATCCTCAGTTACAACAAACATATAGCATCTGTATTAGTTCTACAAGCACTATCAACTAGTCTACCACACTCCTTAGTGACTTGAATACGCACAAAAACGAGATAGTAACTCAACACTCTTATATGTCATAATTTTCTCTGAGTTATTTCTGCTACTAAGTCAGCAAATAATAAGTAAACGTAAGAAACTACGGCATTGTAACTCATATGCAATAGAGATGGCATATATATACACACACACATATATAGTTTTCTACTAAATAGGGTTACTGTTGGCAACATTTATTAACCCTGTGTTTTTTAAAGGGCGCAGCTGGATATTCGATGCATTAGTTTTGTTGTGTGCTTTGACTTATTCAATATACGTTTTAATATGTTTTTATACTGACAGTGTTGCGTTTATTCGTCTTTTTTTATTTAGTGCCTCAATGAATTTATTACATACCTTTTCTTATGTTAAAGAAACTAGCGTTTCTTGAACAAATTATATTCTACAATTTGTGTTATACACAGGGCAATCTCAAAAGAGCTCCGTTCTCCGTTCCATCAGCAATATCATTATAAATACTTATAACATCAAAATGTTAAATAAACACGCTAATAGAGTACTTATGAATGGTTCAGACAAGCGGAGAGTTGAAACTACGACAACATATATTATAGTTACTCATCCCATACTAAATCTACAAAGCATAGAAATGTAGCGTGTTAATACCACGTGGCAACAAATTGCCTTATAGAAATGTACAACGTATACTGATGTTAAATATACTCTAACCTTTTTTCTAAAACTATTTTTTTTAAATACAGACACTGGCAATATTTTATAGTTTTATTACAATATATATTATTGTAAGTGAATCAAATAGTCAGCAGCAGAAATAAATTAGATGTAATATCACAATTATACAATTAGTTTACACATTGCTATAGCCATACATCAAGCTTACACATTATCACAATCACATAACCGATTTACACAACGCAATCATAAAACGCATGCATATTATCCAAGTTCATAACTATCGTGTGTTTTGTAATTCTTTTTCTTCTTCTTCAGCGTTCACTCTCAAACTCCCGCTGAATCTCTCTTATGCCAGGATCATAATCCTACTATACTTCCAGCAGGATGTAGAATGCCCAGAGAATTGAAATGCGTTGTGTCGCCGTTTTATTTGCGCCAATGGCCCGACACATCCGCCTTCGGCGGAGTTATGCCATTTCAGATTCATTTATTGTCTGATTCTGTATTAGCCTATATGTAATGACGAAAACGGATGTACTGGACCTCGGACGTACTGACCACAAGTGTCCAACCGGGGTGCAAATAATCACAGTTCTACTGTGGAACTTGCAACACAACGTACTTCACGCTCCCCGGCGGAAATCACACGAAATATTTCGTTGTGGTTATATGAGAGCGAACGTAGAAGAAGAAGAAGCCTATATGTATTAGTCTATAATGTCAGAGGTTGTGAACTCCTGATGGCATCACAGAACTTGACACTAGCAAGCGATTTTAAGTTGACACATGTATTGCTCGGTAACTGCTCTCTTTCAGATGATACGGGGCCGGATATGTTTTCTTTTCAATCCAGGCATCACTTCTTGTTTGGAGAGTTGAATGCGTTTAATTGGATGTAAGAAAACGCGCCTTAAACATTATTTAAAGGTATCTCTCTTTAGCACTAAACTTATTTGTTCGCCCCATGACTACTTTCGCTTGCAAAGAATGAACAAAATGTCATGTGTAGCAGCACACCCTTAGATGATCCAATTTTTTTAGATACAACTTTTTTCTTTGTTCCCACTTGTTACATTTGCTATCTCATATTTTTGACCCCGATTAAGGCTTATCGGTCGAAACGGCGACATTTATGTGTATTACTCTTTCTTTAGTTCATCTGTTAACCTGTTCATCTTATCACTGCATTTTTCTCTATTTATTGTCCTTCATAACTCTGTGACACCAGACCCCACATTTCTCGTTTGTTGGTTAATTTATATTTTGTCTGTCTGTCTCACTCTTTCTATCTCTTCCTGTGGTTAGTAAAATTGCATTTCCGGTGTTGATAATACTTAGACGCATTTATGGCTGTCAAGACGATAGCATTATTGTTGTGCTATAAGAAATACAATCTACAATTCATGGCGACGATGGATGCGACTCACAAGACCAAACTGAGCCACAAAGACCATTCCACAGTGTGCACAAAGAATCACAGGTCCACTTTTACTATCGCTTCCTGGGGTTCCTCTTAGACGTTTCAGCTCTTGAACTAACAGATATCACATTCTCCTTTGTCATAATATTTCTTCTAATCTTTCCCCTTCATGCCACAGAAATCCGTGGGACATACCCTATTTCCACGACGTGGTATTAATGCCAGTGTCATTCATTGGCGTTGACAACTAACACAATCAGTGTTTCTACCACATTAACCAAACAGTGGATGTCTTGAACCATATCGCTAGTAGTAGATCAGCCGTACAATAGAACTGGTTTGTATCAAAGCTAAACATGGTATATCATGGTTGACAATTATGCTTCTGCTTGTATTGCTATCGACGTGGCGAGAGACGTCCACTGAGCTGAGTTAATTATGGCAATTATGAATGCACTACATAGTTATGAGGAGCAGGCTGAAATAAATATTTCTCATGTTCAGAGAATGATAGAAATAGGAATGACAAGGGAAGAGTGGAGAAATTGTGTCCACCCTGGAAAGAACCGAAGAACAGACAATAAGTAACTGATATACCCCTTTAGATGAAGAAGATTAATAAAAAATAAGAGACAGGATTGAATTGATTAGAACAGTCATGGGTATCCTACCGAAATACAAGGGCGAAGCCGAGCGAGAAAATGTACATATTCAGAGAATTGTAGAAATGGGGTGGACTAGAAATGAGGCGACGAGAGAAAGTGCTCCTTCTCCGGAATGATCCAGAAACACGTATTCAGTAGCTGACTGGGACACTGAGCTTATACACTTTTAGATGGCTGACGGAACGGCAAGCAGAGCATATATGGGAATGTCCCAAGTGCCGTGACGCTTGTTCCTAATCAAGTATCACGAATCAAGAATGCAGAGTTGGACACTCACTGCAGATATGCAGAAACGGTTACATGCATTCTAATACAAAATGTACAGACGAATTTTGCGCAAGAAATAAAACAGAGGTGTATACAGGTTCACAAGAAATCATTACTTTCAAAAATGAAACGACGAATACGTTCATTATGTGGAAATGTGAGCCGGCACAATTCATTGACTCAAAGCAACACTACAAGGAACGGTCCAAGTGGGAAGAAGCAGAAGGGGACGAAGAATGGGAGTTAATGGGAGAGATATCTGCAGATAACATGGGCATATCCAATCAAGATGACGTTGTTCTACAGCCTAGGTATAAACAGGTAACTAAGCTTTAGATGAGTTCAGATCATCCATTAATAAGGCGTATAATCTACAAATATATGTCACCTGGATTAATTATATATATATATAGAGATACATCAAAGATGTTGACAGTTGACCATACATTTTCACACATTGATGCTCTGCAGATCGACCACAGAGTCTGTAGAACTATCATAAGTGACCTCATTCAGGCGAAGCACATTAACGAAAATACTTCAGCTCTGAGCCTTATATTGGAAGACTTTCAACAATTGGTCTGCAGCGTGCATTAGTCTCCTAGTAGGAGCCAGGACCTGACTCAATTAATGTGCTTCCCGGTTCCTCAAAGGTTGTCCTGCTTAAAGTGCTTATGGTGGTGAAGGTATGATGGTCCTAAAGAAATAAAATAAAATATAATACTATGTGCACTTTATCATCTTCTATAGCCTGATTCATTACTTTATTTCCTGGCCATGCAGTTATAGCACGTTTAACTAACTTTGCCCTGGCCATGCTGTGGTAGCACGTTTAACTAACTTTGCCCTGGCCATACTGTTGTAGCACGTTTAACTAACTTTGCCCTGGCCATGCTGTTGTAGCACGTTTAACTAACTTTGCCCTGGCCATGCTGTTATAGTACGTTTAACTAACTTTGCCCTGGCCATGCTGTTATAGCACGTTTAACTAACTTTGCCCTGGCCATGCTGTTGTAGCACGTTTAACTAACTTTGCCCTGGCCATGCTGTTGTAGCACGTTTAACTAACTTTGCCCTGGCCATGCTATGGTAGCACGTTTAACTAACTTTGCCCTGACCATGCTGTTGTAGCACGTTTAACTAACTTTGCCCTGACCATGCTGTTGTAGCACGTTTAACTAACTTTGCCCTGACCATGCTGTTTTAGCACGTTTAACGAACTTTGCCATGACCATGCTGTGGTAGCACGTTTAACTTTGCCCTGACCATGCTGTGGTAGCACGTTTAACTAACTTTGCCCTGGCCATGCTGTGGTAGTACGTTTAACTAACTTTGCCCTGACCATGCTGTTATAGTACGTTTAACTAACTTTGCCCTGACCATGCTGTTATAGTACGTTTAACTAACTTTGCCCTGGCCATGCAGTTATAACACGTTTAACTAGCTGTGCCCTGGCTATGCTTTTATACCACGTATCACTAGCATTACGCCAAACAAATGTAATGATCTAATTAACCGTGTAAGCTACTAATGTCACCTTTTGCATATGATGCTACATTTGGTTAGAGCCTACAAATATGTACTTTATATTTGAGCATAATGTGCAGTTTTTATAAACAAATGAAATTCTTTGTTCTTTGTCGGAATACTGATTATTGTGTATGAGAAAAAGGAACTTTACCCCTTCAGGAATTACACCGGTACAATCGTATACACCGTCGGTCGTGTATTCAAGTGTACAAATAGTGCAATTCCATGGTTAAATCATGCCAATTTTATGATACACAAATTATGTGTAAATGAGTTCTAACAATTGACAGTAAACATCTTTAAAAATGTGTGTGAGATGTGTTAAGAAGTATACTTCTGATGTATGTCGTGAATAATCAAAAACTGAAGCCAATAACTGCATTTTAATGAAAACATTACCTCATATGGTCTTTACCAATTAATATTAATTCACAAACATTCTATTATATGCGACATATAGTTGCTGAGATACATCATTTTAAAGCTGAACAAACCTGGTGAAACGTGCTATAGTGCACACTTTTCTTGAATTTTTTAACTCTCATCTCCAGATACGGTTTTGCCATAATGCAAATAGAAGTAACTATAAATAAATATTGAGATTTTAGCGGATTACCGGTAGAAGTGGTAAGCTTAAATAGCGGTTGTAGAAGCTTGTCGGAGATAGGAAGTTGAGCAAGAGGTAGGTCTGAAATTCTTGCCAATTGGTCATCATAGCAACCACCATGAAATATAGCAACCATCATGCAACATAGCAACCACAATACAACATAGCAACCACCATGCAACATAGCAACCACCATGCAAAAGTGAACACATTGACTCTAGCAGAAACCTCACAACACTTTACCTATACATTTGTGTTTAGACCCCTTCTAAAATAATCGCACATCAGGCGAAGAGTTAAATAAGCCTTCTATAATGAACTAAATGAACAATACAATATAGAAACTTCAAAGATTTATAATTAAAGAAAGATCATAATGCTGCAAAAGGGATTTGATCCAGAACCGCTCAGATGACACTGTATGTGATATGTATATATCAGATGGCACATCGCAACTTGAGTCAATGCAATAGTTGAAGATGGAATACGTATTGACTCAAGTTGCGAGGAGAGTAGGTGCCAAGGCAAAAAGTACATACGTTTCTCTTTAAACTGAAGGAGGAGGGTGTTTACGTAGTAAAATATATAGATCTTATGTACTTTTCGCGTGTAAATTTCTCTAACTGACGAACTTTCCCCTGGATATACTTATCGTGTGTACATTTCTCTAACTGACGAACTTTCCCCTGGATATACTTATCGTGTGTACATTTCTCTAACTGATGAATGTTCCCCTGGTTGTACTTTTGGTGTGTACTTTTCTTTAACTGATAAACAATTGGATGTACTTTTTGTTGGAAATAGATATGATAGGTGGGGGGGGGGGTCTGAACTTTTGGCTATGTTCCCAGTACTCAAAGTTCTGATATGATAGGGAGAGGGGGGGGCGGGTTAAATGCAGCAAAACATCCTCCCTCATCTACGGGCTTCGTAGATTCAATATGAGAGGTCCTGGTTCAAATCACGTTTGCCGCATTATGATTTTTCTAGAATGGTATACATTTCTGGAGAAACTTCTCTATTGTGCAAAGTGATACAACAGCGGTATTTATCATAATTCTTGGCTAAGTAACGTTAACATATTGTGGCAGCTCTAATACCATGATGGCTTAGGGCAGCAGTACTCAAGCTGTGGGTAGCTACCTCTTGTGTGGTTGAACGACCCTTCACATGAGACGCCTAAGAACATCGCAACGCACATATTATGAAGTAGCAACAATAATACTTGTATGGATGGGGGTCACCACAACATGGGGAACTGTATTAAAGGGTCGCGGCATTTGAAAGATTGAGAACCATTGACTTATGCTCTGATTGTTAGTATTAATTATATATTACATGTTATTATATGACATATTATATTACACATTGTCATATATGCCTAAATATATAATCAAAAACATTATTTATCAACATACATCAATCAATTACAGAAACATGATTTGGTAACACGCATCATCATTAAGTGCCACTTGCGAATCTAATGTTGGCTGCACAGACTTCCAACATCCTGTCTTGTGTCTTTGAAAGACTGTACTATGTACGAGGTGAGTACTTACGTAGAACACATGTTTTTAAAAGTTTCACTTGAACATGACGCACTATCACTAAAACTAAGGGTTACGAAACAAGAAAGCATACAAATTACAACACAAGACATTTTCAACGTTTCGAACCGTCAGGTCTTTCTCAAGAATATGTAAAACAAACTGAGAAAAAACAATGAAAACATTGTTAACACCACAGAGACACTAGATACACTATTGACATGTAACCAATATTTTTGCGCAATTGATAATGTGTTTTTCCTGCTTGTATTTCTTCCTACCACTTGTTTTCTCCTCTCAACTCTACCGTCAAGTAAAGTCTTCTAAAATTGTCTATGTCTTTGAAATATGTCCAAAATATTGTTATTTTTGTTATTATTCTTTCCAATAATAGTTTTGTTGTTTCCTGCCTAGTGGTGATCGATCTTCTTTGTTTCCTTCTTTTTTAATGATGTTGCTATTGTTGTATACATCAACATATCGATTCCATCAAATCACATAATCTCTAACACTCTAAAAATTAACAAGCAATCCCGATCGATTTATCAAAACCAATAATCTCTTACAAAAAACTTCGAAAACTCCGATATATACAGAAAAACAATGATCGTATTAGCAAACACAGATGAAGTCAGATGTGTCGTAGTGGTATATATATATATATATATATATATATATAAATATATATATATATATATATATATATATATATATATATATATATATATATATATATATATATATATATATATATATACACACATGCACATGGCCCTATTCGTCTTGACAGACGGACTGAGGTAAGCTTGTATTAGCTGGAGTTGAGGTAGTATAGCAGGGCAGGATCTCATGACTAATTATGTCGATCCATGAGCGATTTGTTCTGCCAGAGAAGACGCATGGAACTGTCACTTCGCTAGACCGTTGCTCCTTACGCTTCCGTTATAGTTCTTCCGCTTTCTTGGTTGTTGAATTCTATAATGTCCTAGCACTATTATATCTGGCAAGTTGTCCATGCTTTGCATTCTTCCTACAAACTTCCACAGTATTCGTACGTGATAACAAAGACATTCATAGATGTTGTGCAACTCCGATTTAGCAACAAATATAATTTCTAGCAAGCAATCCCGATTTGGTCACTCCGTCGATCGTTGGATTAATCAACTAACATCGTAAAGTCCAGACTGATCTCTGTAACAGAAGTTAGTTCATTAATTAGAGAAATTAAAACAAACAATATTCATAATATTCAAGAACTGCACAAAATAGCTTTGAACAAACAGAATTGGAGAGATCTAACCTATGCGCGCTAACTTCAGCGCTAAAGAAAAAACGAATAAATGAATGAATCCCGATTTATCAACAAACATAATCTCTAACCATGATTTATCAACAAACATAATCTCTAACCATGATTTATCAAGAACAAACAAAACATGCAACTGACCTTATCAATGACATCTTCAGTGAAGTGGTCAAGAACCGCTGCTCCGACACAATCACCCCAGACATTGATAACCGCTCGAAATCTGTCTCTAAATAATTGAACACAAATCGAACATTTAAGGCTTTCATATTAATATACAGTAAACATACACATTTGTGTACAACAGATAATTGTTTTACATAGAGCTTCCCTCGGGACCGGATGATAGAAGTAGCGTTTTAAGGACACTCTTAAGACATCAATGAATCACTTCAACAGAAACAAAAAATCTGTAATGGGTGCCGGATTTACATTTCGGAAATATAAATGTGAAAGAAGCGTCATTTGTGAGAAACCTCATTTAGTAACTATGATAAGTAAATATATGAAACAATTTAGGGAGATGCGCAAAGAAAGTTATGAAATTGTATATAGAAATGAAACGGATAACCACTCACCAAACTAATGAAAAGAAATGGCAATCTGCAGATGGAAATATTAAGAGATATGTACCAAGAAGGTCAAAGATTAATAATGACACATGCTGGTAGCAGAGAAAATGACGTTTTTAAGAATGGTGAACTTATTTTCATTTCCAAATCTATCGATAATCGTGACTACCATGTTAAGATGAAGGATCATTATATTTAGGGAGTGGATAGAAAAGACTGTACTTCCATCATTAGAGAGACCCTCCTGTCTGGTTATGGACAACGCTTCCTACCATAATGTAGTTGCATGTGAAGATAAGATCCCTACAACCTCATCTACAAAGGAAGATATTAACATATAGCTTAGAAAATAACATTCCATTTACTGAAATGCAATTGAAACCGGAGTTACTGTTGTTGGTAAAGAATTCACACAGAGCGAATATTTTACACATTGATAAAATTATAGAGAAACATGGACATACCTGTATAAGATTACCACCGAACCATTTACATTTAAATCCATTAGCACTTATTTTGGCTAAAATTAAGGTAACAGTGGCAAAGGAAATTATAAACCTTCAAACTTAATGATGTTCAGAAAATTGCATATACTATGCTATCTGCCATTGACAAAGAGTTCTGGATAAAATGTGAGGACCATATATTGAAAGTGAAAGAAGAATATTGGCAGATAGATGGGTTACACTTCATTCAACCAACTACAATTATCGATCTTTACGATTCATCGGATTATGAATAGAAAAATAAGAAGAATTCACAGCAAGGACAGGGAAAAACGAGAAGGATTTTGATAGCATCAATATAATAGTGAGCATATGAAAACAACACAGCCGATGTGACATATCTATCAATATCAAGACATATGAGATATTAATATATAATATATATCCTGGCCTTGCTGGACAATAAGGCCATACTGACAATCGTTAAACGTAGTTAACTGTTGCGATTTAGTCATTTGATGAGAAATGAAGTTATCTCTAAAACAATCATGGATAGCAGCAAACTAGAAGGTGTAAGGATATTAGGTGGAAAAAACAAAGGCCTAGACTGATAATATTAAATTCTGGACACGTTTAATTTTCTCCGCATTGAAGAATGCACTCAGAAAATATTTTGGTTGAAGATTCAGAATGCCAACACTAATACTTAGAATGCGCATGCAAGGACAAATATGATGACGACTACGGTAAGTACAATGTATGGTTACTTTTATTTTAAACTGGCGAGATTGTAAATAATAATATAATTTCATGACCATTTAACTGTTAACTTTATATTTCGCTGCATATAATCTCAATACGAACGAAAGAAAAATATTACATTCGGAATACTTAATTTTTACCCATGTTACAACAAATGAACGATACGCATGTAACAGCAATTACTGTAAACTTTCTTATTCACATAAAATCAAATCATTGCTACCTTAAAAAACGACATTCATGGCGCCTGTTGCGATAATCCGTTCAGTCTAGACCAATGTTTCCCAACCTGTTTTTACCGTGCCTCACCCAAGTATTTCTAAAACTCTGATGTCCATGTCCCCATAAGTAACATATACAGTTGTTATTTATATTCACAAATTGAATTATTCCCTAAATGAAGCGTAATTACAACATGTTCAAAGAATAGCAACACTGTTTACCTTCCATGCATGTCGTAAAAGGCGACTAAGGAGGTAATGGGATGGAGTTGGCTGTCCCATCCCATATGGGGTAAGTGACTCAAAGCCATGCTGAAGTCGGATGTGTCAGACCGAAAGGCGCAGATATCGCATGAATGTAAACCATGACACACCGCATTCCGTTCTCCGGACTGCATCCTGGTAAGCTGTAGGAGTTTGAGAACGAACACAGAAGAAGAAGAATAAAACTTGTTCAAAGCCCCCCCCCCTGAACATTTAACTTACCCCCCTGAGGGGCGTGCGACCCACGTTGGGAAACACTGGTCTAGATAATAATTTATCATAAATCTTTAATGTGGTTATGAAATAATACACTCATGCTAAATATGAAGCCGATACGTTCAGTAATTACGGAGATAATAGACAATATCCGTGCTGAACTCTTGATGAACGCACTATAGTGTCTTTGTCAAAGGCCATGTTTGAAATTGGTAACAAAGAGTTTGTATAACAATACAGTTTACAATTGTTGTTTTGTAGCCGTGAAAATTAATGGAATACACCACCATAATTCACCACCAATTAAACATAATACACCAGCAATCTCTTGAATGGATTCCTACAGGCAAAAAAGCAAGGGGTAGACCAAAATAAACACTCAGGAGAACAATACTTAGAGAAAGTAAAACAACCAATATTCATACTATTCAAGAACTGCACAGAATAGCTTTGAACAGACAGAATTGGAGAGATCTGACCTCTGCCATATGCGCTAACTTCAGCACAAACGGAAAATGAATTAATTAATGAAATTAATTGGGTATTTGAGTATTGGCGGCAGCATTAGCTTTCTGACATCTTGTTTCGATCATCCCTACTTCAATAGTAAATTATCCTAATGTGAAGTCAGAATGCTTCTACTTAGTTCTTTCTATACGTACATCTACATACAAGGTAACGATGAAAGTAAACTAGTACTTACAACACCCAGTCTATGGATAAAATAAGTGTGATTGCTTCGGTTGGCAGTCCCATGGTTGTCAAAACAACTGTTGTGGTGAGTAGTGAAGACTGGGGAATGGCATTTGAGCATATACTTGCAGCGGAGGCTGTCATACTGAAATAACAGACGGAAATAACAGTCGGAAATAACAGACTGAAATAACAGACGGAAATAACAGACGGAAATAACAGAAGTGGAAAGATTTAAACTCAGTTGTTACAGAACATGAACTAAATGTTAGAGGACACGAGCAACATGTTGCAGAATATAAATTAATATATTGGAGGACATGAAGAAATATGTTGGAGGACATAAAGTAATATGTTGGAGGACATGAACTAATATATTGGAGGTCATGAAGTAATATATTGAAGGACATAAATTAATATGTTGGAGGACATAAAGTAATATGTTGGAGGACATCAACTAATATACTGGAGGTCATTAAGTAATATGTTGGAGGACATAACGTAATATGTTGGAGGACATAAAGTAATATGTTGGAGGTCATGAAGTAATATGTTGGATGACATGAACTAATATATTGGAGGACATAAAGTAATATGTTGGAGGATATAAAGTAATATGTTGGAGGACATAAAGTAATATGTTGGAGCTCATGAAGTAATATGTTGGAGCTCATGAACTAATATGTTGGAGGACATAAAGTAATATGTTGGAGGACATAAAGTAATATGTTGGAGGACATGAACTAATATATTGGAGGACATGAACTAATATGTTGGAGAACATAAAGTAAAATGTTGGAGGTCATGAAGTAATATGATGGTGGTCATGAACTACTATATTAGAGGTAACGAACTAATTTTATGGAGGTTATGAATTAACATGTTCGAGGTCATGAAGTAATATGATGGAAGCCATGAACTAATATTTTAGTGGTCACGATCTAATGTGTTGGAGATAAAATGTTATATTTTGTAAGAAGTGTCTTTAGTCGCTTACAACCTGTTACTAACGAAATAAATGTTGATATTCCTTCATACAAGAGGACGGATACATTGAATGATGGTCTTTTTTAAGCAGTTGTAAAATTACTGGCAGGCTAGTCTCACTTTGAACGGATAGATTGAGATAACATCGATTAAATTATAATATTTGTTGTTAAAATAAGTGAGATGAGCGTGTGAGATGCGCGTGTGAGATGCGCGTGTGAGATGCGCGTAGATGCGCGTGTGAGATGCGCGTGTACTGCGGGGTTTGATCGCAGATCTCCCAACTGAAAAATCCAACGTTTCCACTCAGGTAAGAGACGTTTTTTAATGGACAGTAGATATAATATGTTAGACATTTATATTGTAAGTAAAAATATCATGGCGTGACACAGAAAAGATTTCAAAATTTATACAGATATGTTTGTATTTTACTAGATGTCTGGGTATACAAAAGTACATCGGTCAGACGTTTTCTGTCCTCGATCAAAACAGATGCGATTTAGTCAAGACATTCAAAGTTTGTATTCTCAAGCTATGCTACTATGAATATGGACCGGTCGTACGACACACAGACAACAACACAAACATTGGACAAGTGTGTAAACTCCCCGAGAGCCAAAAACATTTTAACACAAGTACGTGTCAGGTGACTTCGTGGCTACAAGCTAAAATATATATAACACCGATGTCTTCTAACATGTGTTGTTGCTAAAGTGTTTGTGGTTCCCGAGGAATTTATGTACATGTGTAATGTGTGAGTGTTGTTATTTTTATCTGTGTGTCGTTCGACCTGCCCATATTCAAATAGCTTGCAAATATACACGTTGATAATCGTGCTTAAAAGCGCATCTTTTTTTTAGATGAGGTGTCGTTGAAGAAAGAAAACATGTTCACTGAAGTTGCGAGGCGAGTGTGTGCCCTTTGAACTGACCTGGTTCAAATCTTGTTTTTTGCATTCTGATTCTTCTTTAATAATAAATCATTATTACTCACTTATCAGATAACAAAAGTATCAGCTAGCCAGGCTGAGAATAAATACTCTAACTTGAGCCCACGTAAAGACAAGGTAAATAACTTGTAACCGCGATATAATCCTTACATGAGAATAGAATTAAAAAAATCGCAATCTTATACTAAAACTGTGTGTCTGTGACAACACGAAGACTGATAAAATAAATTATGGGTACAGTACAGGCAACGCCACCACATAGCCGAGTTAATTCCCTTGTCTATCTTTGTAAATTTCCTGTTCATCATTTAATAATTTAAGTATTAATTTATTTTAGGGTTTGGGTTAGGGTGAGGGTTATGATAATTGTGTTTTACATAGCTGACTCTAATCCGAACCCTATATAAATAAATATTTCAATTATTAAATGATAAAGACGAAATTTACAAACATCGACAATGGAAATAGTTAAACATGTGGTGGCGTCTACTTGTACCGCACCAAATTATGTGTACATAATATCATCTTATTCTTTACAATAAAATAAAATATCAGCCATAATATGAGTAAAACAACTTATTTTGTTCTAAAATAAAAACCTGTAAAATAATATATGCGACACCATCCTTACCTGATAACAAAAATATCAGCCAAGCTGAGATTAAAACCGTTGGTCTGTGCAATATATATACACGTTAAGGATTCGTACAGCATGGCGCCGTCGAAGTTGAATGTGGTACTAAGTGGAATCATAAACCTAACGACATTGTCTCTCAGATGGCACTTTGAGATCAAACATTTCACAGTAAGAGGTATAGTTGCAGAACTGAAAGACAATTTGCGTGAGATGATCATTTACACTGTTATCAGCAGTGGAGGAAGAAAGGGGGAAAAGGTGGAACAATTATTAGTTAGATAACATCAATAAATGATCGAAATGTGAAGTTTACCACTCGATTTTAGTTTAAAGGGGTTAAAAAATCGTAAATGATTGACTTCACTGTACTCCGTTTCCTATATGTACTCCGTCACTCTCAACGAGGCGGCATGGCGGCATGTGGCATGTCGCCTGCCGAGAGTACCATTCATAGCACGTAACTTCGTAGCTTCAAATGATAATCAACAGGGATCTCCGTTAAAAATCCACCTTGCAGACAAGACGACACGAGGCGGATTCGAACTCAAGACCTCTTGAACACAAGGCGAACAGCTTAACCACTACGCTAAGGTGATCCCACTTTTCTGTGTTCATAAGGATAATTGGTGAGCATTATGTGCTGATATCACCATCAGTGCACCAGTACGGCCCTAAGGTGTTACTTGTGGTAGTATTGTTATTGGCTTGGACCTTACCTAACGCATGCGTCAGGTACTCATTTACAGCTGAGTCGACTGGAGTGTCAAGTGAGAAATCACAACCCGGATTTTTTTTTAATGTCCGGACGTGGTTTCGAACCTGGCACGCTGTAACCAGACGATAGCAAGCAAGCTCGCTATCCACTAGGCTACCGCGCTCCTCTTGGTATGAGATGATAAATCTTAATTCCAGGAAGACTGTCGACCGTCATGAGTTACTTCTCGTGAGTTACTTCTCGTGAGTTACTTCCCGTGAGTTACGTCTCGTGAGTTACTTCTCGTGAGTTACTTCTCGTCAGTTACTTCTCGTGAGTTACTTCTCGTGAGTTAGTTGGTAACTATTTATATAATTTGTGTCACGTACCAACGCCGACCAATGAAATACGTGGAAAGAATCGAAAACATAACGCAAAAACAGGTTTGTTTTGATTCTTCTCGCATGTTTTATATTGGCCTGTCACAAACACATGAACCAATAAAAAGCTAGGTTCTGTCAAATCAATCAATCACGTGTCATGCCGAGTTGCGTAGGCGATCATGTTTCTTCACAACTCTCTGTTTCTTGTGTTGTTAATAAGTTCATTTGGTGACTACTTTTTGTTCCACAGTGATAATCCATCCAGATATTTCTATCTTTGTCTTCCTCTGTCACGTCTTCCCTTGGTCTTTCCGGTGGTTACTAAGTGTTCAAATTTTACTTTTCTAATTATATGCCCTATAAGTATTGATTGTCTGTTTCTAATTTTCGCTATACTTTGTCGTTTTAACCCAGCATCTCTGAGAACGTCTAAATTATTTTTCCTGGCTGTCCATGGAATTTTCTTTATTCTTCTTACAAACCACATATCAGTTGTCTCCAGCTTATCTTGGGCACTTTAGTTTAATGTCCATGCTTCGCTTCCATAAAGAAGATTTGACTCAATATAACATACTATCACTGGAACACGAGTATGCATTGATATTACTCCATTGCTTAGAACATTTCCAATTTTTTTTAATGATTTGACCAGCGTTATCCTGTAATCAGTCAAACAAGACAGGGATCGCCTCTATCTCCTGTACTTTTCAATGTATACACAGTACATATCGCTGGCAATCAAATCACAGGTGTTGGCAGAACGATGTCATATGCCGATTATATCCTGGTGTATAGACAGGGCAGAAATCGAGAAGAGTGCGTTGTGGAACTACAGAAGGAGCTGGACAGACTGACAAATTGGTGTCGATATACGGGGGCAGTGGTTAATCCGTCTAAGGCATTCGTGACGAGGTTTTCCTTGAACAATCACATGGTAAAGACACCGATGCCACAAGTTTCGTTGTCCGGGAAAAGTTTAGAAAGAACTAGCACAATGAGATAATTCATTCATTTTCCTGATTTTTCCAGTTTGTGCTGAAGTTAGCGCATAGGGCAGAGGTCAGATCTCTCCAATTCTGTCTGTTAAAAGCTATTCTGTGCAGTTCTTGAATAGTATGAATATTGGTTGTTTTAATTTCTCTAAGTAGTGTTCTCCAGAGTGTTTCTTTTTGTCTAACCCTTGCTTTTTTGCCTGTAGGCATCCATTCAAGAGATTGGTGGTGTATTCTGTTTAATTGGTGGTGTATTATGGTGGTGTATTCCATTAATTTGTACGGCTACAAAACAACAATTGGTAAACTGTATTGTTATACCAACTCTGTGTTACCAATTTCATACAATGAGATATCTGGGTGTGTTTTTTGACAGAAGCCTGAGTTTCAGGGAACATGTTGACCACATTATCATGAGAGCAGGCAAAGGCTTAGCAGCAATGAAGGTTATGGCTGCTGCGCAGTGTGAGCAAAGATTGTTATTTCTTTTGTACCAGGGTTTGGTTGTGGCTGTGGTGGAATATGCACTGGAAATTCTGACTCTTAGCCAAACTCAGATCGATAGACTGGATAGAGTCCAGAATGCAGCAATGCGTATCATTCTGGGATGCACAAGAGACACATCGACAAGAGATATGCGATACCTACTTGACTGCCCAACAGCTGAGCATAGATTACAGTATTGCCGTGCACGGGCGTACCTTCAAATACATGCAGATAAGGAATACACGTTGCATTCCGAAATACAGAAAGTTAAAGGCAGCAGACTCAAGAGAGGAAGGTCGTGGATGAGACGTGCTGAGGATGTCATACAAAGCGTGTGCAGATTACAGGATGTGGCAGCAGGTGCAGAATGGATAGGTCTACCCACAGATTTCGAAACTTGTCTGAGAGTAGTAATATCACTTAGCAGGGAATGCAGAGAATGGTGTCCGACAGTTGTGGAGAAAGAAGTGCAGGCTTTAATCAGTAAGAATACCAAAGAGGGGGATATGATTATATACACTGATGGATCTGTAATTAGGCATGTTCGCAGTGCTTGGGCCTTTACAGCTCAGTGCGCAGGTAAAACGATCAAGGAGGAAAATGGTGCCTTTGCGGTCACTACGAGTAGTATGACCATGGAGACTATGGCGGTGACCAAGGCATTTGAGTGGTTACGCACACAGAAGGTAACGCAGGTCTGCATCTTGAGTGACTCTATGAGTATGATTAAGAAGGTACAAGTGGGTCTCGTTCGCGAACAGTGGATTGAGGCCTTGAGAAAGGCGAGCTTGAAAGTAATTACATTTATTTTCGTGCCGGGACACGTGGGCGTTCTAGGCAATGAAAGAGCGGATCAACTGGCATCATGCGCGATTGGGGCACAGGGCGATGGGGCAATGGATCGTGCTGACATTTTGAACTCCTCAAGAGATATAACATGCGAGAGTGAGACTAATGTGGATGATGATTCCTTTTCAATGGCTAGGATTAAAGATCAGGGATTGAAATGCGGTGTTTATAGAGGTGAACATTTTGGAGGGCGCAGAAGAATGATGGTCAACCAGCATAGGACAGGTACTGTCAGCAGAAGTGTGATGTCGGATACACTCAAGGAGAGATCGGAGCAACTATGGATGTGTCCAGTTTGCAGTGATGATGATCCGACGACTAACTAACTAACTAACTAACTAACTAACTAACTAACTAACTATCTAACGCAGTCTGCAGGACATATATCTAGAAAAAGTAAGTAAGTTAGTCGTTGGATTATCGTCACTGCACTCCGAAAAATCCATAGGAGTTCAAATCTCTCCTTGAGTGTATCCGTCATTACACCTTGACCGATGGTCTGAACACACCGCTGACAGACTATTACTTCATACCACCCACGAAATCGCTTCCCTCTAGTGACACCACATCTCAAACCAAGCTTCTCCGTTCCAGTCATGGAACAAGAGCCATCGTAACTCACACAGTCACCTACGGAACGGCGCCCAAAATGTGCGCCCGATCCATCGCTCTGCCAACAGTCGCAGTAGTCACGCGTGCAGCCAACCCATCTAATCTCTCACCATCCCAGACTCCCAGCACAAAAATTAAAATCACCCCACGCACACAGGAATTCCTAACGTACCCCTCCCGCACCTTCACAGCCATGCCCATCGTCAACCATGCCCATCGAGCCACCAAGCGCATATACACGTGTAGCAGCCCGCGTACACCCACACCTAAGCCCTGGTCAATGCCAAAATATCCACTGCCACCACACTCCTCTCCCACTATCCTTGATCCACGAAGGAACAAGCTGCCCCGTTGTGTCTCTCAACCGACCCATCCGTAAATATAATCATATCACCTTCCCTGAAATTCCCATAGACCAGAGCGACTACCTCCGACTCCAAAATCTAAAGACAGATTTTTAAACCATAAAAACAGACGAAAATAACTGACCTCGAGCTCGTACCCCAAGCTGCAAACAACGCTTTCGAGACATTCGAAGCAAACATCCATGGACTTTGTTTAGTGACCGCACAATAAATGAAAGGCAGGTCTACAACACCGTGGAAGGTCAGGCTCCCTAAAACAAGACAGGCGTACCGAGTCAAGTATTGAACCATTTCTTGTAGGTCCAATGATCCAAAGACGCTGGTTGCAATCAGAAATACGATGCCAACAGGTGTGTACCTGCAGACGAATGTAGGTATAAGAAACCATTTACAAAAACATGCAGTACAACATATTAACATTTGTTCATACACAATTTGAAGTTATACAATATTTGAAGTTATACACAATTTGAAGTTATACAATATTTGAAGTTATACACAATTTGAAGTTATACAATATTTGAAGTTATACACAATTTGAAGTTATACAATATTTGAAGTCATCAAATTTTTTATTATTCCCGTAATCTGTAACGATTTTGCTACATCAAAATAAGCCTTCTAGATTCCACTTTTTTGTAATTTAGAAGTTGGTACTGCTGACTTCTGTCTCATGTTGGTACTGTTTACTTCTGTCTCATGTTGGTACTGTTTACTTCTGTCTCATGTTGGTACTGTTTACTTCTGTCTCATGTTGGTACTGTTTACTTCTGTCTCATGTTGGTACTGTTTACTTCTGTCTCATGTTGGTACTGTTTACTTCTGTCTCATGTTGGTACTGTTTACTTCTGTCTCATGTTGGTACTGTTTACTTCTGTCTCATGTTGGTACTGTTTACTTCTGTCTCATGTTGGTACTGCTTACTTCTGTCTCATGTTGGTACTACTTACTTCTGTCTCATGTTGGTACTGCTTACGTCTGTCTCATGTTGGTACTGCTTACTTCTGTCTCATGTTGGTACTGTTTACTTCTGTCTCATGTTGGTACTGTTTACTTCTGTCTCATGTTGGTACTGCTTACTTCTGTCTCATGTTGGTACTGCTTACTTCTGTCTCATGTTGGTACTGCTTACGTCTGTCTCATGTTGGTACTGCTTACTTCTGTCTCATGTTGGTACTGTTTACTTCTGTCTCATGTTGGTACTGTTTACTTCTGTCTCATGTTGGTACTGCTTACTTCTGTCTCATGTTGGTACTGCTTACGTCTGTCTCATGTTGGTACTGTTTACTTCTGTCTCATGTTGGTACTGCTTACTTCTGTCTCATGTTGGTACTGCTTACTTCTGTCTCATGTTGGTACTGCTTACGTCTGTCTCATGTTGGTACTGTTTACTTCTGTCTCATGTTGGTACTGCTTACTTCTGTCTCATGTTGGTACAGAAATAGTGAATCCATCCTACAAGTTTTAGATGTAGACTCTACAGTAAGATAAAGGCACAATATCTTGTGGAAATAATATAAATGCAACAGTTAGCGGACAATAGATAGATAGTCATGGGTAGACCAAAAGCAACCTACAGTGGACAACCCAAGTCCAAACTGTCCAAGGATATTTGTGGTCAGAATATGGGTTATCTAAGAACTCATGGTCAAGGACATAACACTAACTGAATTTCACAAGTGGATGAAAAAAGGTCAACATCACTTGTGATGAAAGAACAACAACAACAACAAAAGATGTACACACGAATAATATTCACAACTTTTTGGTCGAAACGTCGATTTCGAGTATTTTTTTCCAAATAAAACTACTTTAAAAAAAAATTATTTTATGTTTATTTTTCTTATAATACTGTTGTTCATCTCTGTGGCGGCGTACTACATGTTACCGCTGTGACGGCTATGGTACCGAGTTCGAATTCCGCCAAATAAAATTGCACGTTGACCTTTCAGAAAGCAATATCAAACTCCCAAACGTAAATACTGCCAAAAGGACTCCCACAGCCAAAGAATGTCTGGCTGATTGCTACATCCTGATTAGGATATGCTACCAATATTACTTTACAATAGCCCTATTACAGTATAGATTGTAAATCGTTAAGGTAACTCGTAAAATTAAAAAAAACTGTCAATACTGCATTTTACCAGTTCAGGCGTTAGGGAGGGGATTGAATAGCTGTGTGATAAAAGCCGCATTCTCTTGCTGTCGCCACGTCATGTACAGGGTGAGTTTTTTAATTTACCCTCCGACATAAAAAAAATCACGTCCTTACCGGGTATCGAACACTAGATCTCACTCGTGTGATAGTAGAGTTCTAACCTCTCGGCCATGCGCCACAACTGGTAACTAAGTGGAGATAACCAGCAAATTCTTTGCTCTTTGGAGGTATTGAGGCTAAGTATTAGTGCCCATGTGTTGTTTTAACATATTTATTAGTTTTTCCAAATATATAAAAAGATAAAGAAAAATATACTTACCAAATTATGACGTTCATTATAGACATCATTACAGTGTTCACAGACATAACGAACAGCCGGAGTGGTTTCCCATCATCCTCAAGGGCATTAATAATGTAACCAAAGACAACAGAAACCGCAACAAGTCCTAAAATATTCGTCCCTTTGTGATGTGTAACTGCTGGTACAATCCTGGTCATTGGGATTGAGCCACCTGTTCAGTGTCGATAAGGAAATATACGTGATAAGCTGGGACAACAGAAGAGTTGATGTATGGGCATGCAGTTGATGGAACAGTTTTGAGAAGAGGCAAAAGGTAATTATGGTAGTACTGGATGGATGCAATTATGGTGGCTCTGCTATATGAGGGTGGTAGCTATCTCTCCTCCCTCGCAGTTTGTATTTCCCGGATTAATCCAGTACCCAATTAAGGCGGTTTCTATTATGTAGTATTAGTACTACGAACATCTTCCACACTCCCCACCCCTTTCCTAAAAATATTGAAAATTGTTTCCAAGATCATAATGAGTGCATACTAAGAACCACGACACCCACTATTTTTTTTTGATGATTAAAGGCTTTGATATAACTACATCCGAGCTAATAATCGTGGTTGCAAGGTTCGTACCTCACCAAAAGAGGTACAGTTTACTCTACCGAAGCTCAATGACACATCAACGAAAAGGGGAAAAAAGCAGACGAATTAGCACAAACTGTATGTAACCAGATACAGTCCCAAGGTATCTCAAAGTGTCAGGGCAGTTTCTAATTTAAAAAATCTCTATGCGTCTTCAGTGAAGAGAACTAAACTAAAAATATAGGTCTCAACAAGACACCATTAACAAATTGAACAGAGAACGAACAAGTCAAATATTTATATTTCCCTCGAAGACGGATGTATTGAGCCATTGTTGCAAATAAACCGCAACATAACGCATTTCCATTCTCTGGACCACAGCATGTTGGAAATCTAGTAGGATCATTGTACAGCTACAAGAGAGACACAGTGGGAGTTTGAGAATGAATGCTGAACAAAAAGTAGAAATGCATTTAGACTTAATACGAGACACTACCGTCTAAAGGCACACTTGCACCGAATCGGCTTCAACGACTCTTCTGTATCTGCAAAGTTATAACACAGACATCAGAACACATACTACAGAACTGGTCCATCTTCGCTGTTCACAGAAAAACAATTTCGGAGCATCTTTGTTAAAATAATCTGTAGGAAACCTACAACGAAATATAATAAACTGTGTACATGATTAATATGGGGCTACACGACCTAGAACAAACTGTGTACATGATGAATATGGGGCTACACGACCTAGAACAAACTGTGTACATGATTAATATCGGACTAGAGAACCTAGAACAAACTGTGTACATGATCAATATCGAACTAGAGGACCTAGAATAAACTGTGTACATGACCAATATTGAACTAGAGGATCAAGAATAAACTGTGTACATGACTAATATCGGACAAGACGACCTTTAACAAACTGTGTACATGATCAGTATCGGACCACACGACCTAGAACAAACCGTGTACATGGTCAGTATCGGACTACGCGACCTAAACCAAACCGCGTACATGTCCAGTATCGGACTACACTCCCTAGAACAAACTGTGTACATGAGCGGTATCGGACTACACGACCTAGAACAAAATGTGTACATGACAAGAATCGGACTACACGACCTAGAACAAAATGTGTACATGACAATAATCGGACTACACGACCTATAACTATCCGTGTACATGACAAGTATCGGACTAAACGACCTAGAACAAGCCGTGTACATGATAAATATCGGACTACACGAACTAGAACAATCCGTGTACGTGATAAATATCGGACTACACGACCTAGAAAAATCCGTGTACGTGATAAATATCGGACTACACGAACTAGAACAATCCGTGTACGTGATAAATATCGGACTACACGAACTAGAACAAGGAGTGATCATGATAAATATCGGAATACACGACCTAGAACAATCCGTGTACGTGATAAATATCGGACTACACGACCTAGAACAAGGAGTGATCATGATAAATATCGGAATACACGACCTAGAACAATCCGTGTACGTGATAAATATCGGACTACACGACCTAGAACAAGGAGTGATCATGATAAATATCGGAATACACGACCTAGAACAATCCGTGTACATGATAAATATCGGACTAGATGAATAATCGTTGAACCAGAAAGAAGAAGAGTTACTAGAATTAGATTACACACAAGGGCTTGATTCGCATAAAGTGCCATGAGTCACCAACCGCCAGCAGTGTAACACAACCCGTTTTTACTATGTCAGGTAATCTACAAATTAGCAGGATGAAGCTCAGAGAAAGGAATACGTCTTATATTACATACAGCTTGGCAGCAATATCAGCAATATCTAGTATTCTAATCACGGATAAAATTCGCTTTGAATATTTCAAGACCATAAAAAAAAGTGCAGATTTCAAAAGAGTGGAAAAGGTGTAGAGTATTGATTTAATTATACTCTGGTTAGTACATGTGTACTTCGGCCTTCTCAACCAGGTGACTTGCTGTTTCCCGAGAGTATAACTCGAAAAGGATTATACCTTCAAGCTATTATCCCCTAGGATGTCACCCACACTATCACCATAAATTCGATTTATTTGTTACCTTTATATTGATTCATTTTCCTTTATCGCTGAAGTTAGCACTAAGGGCAGAGGTAAGATCTCTTCAATTATGTATGCTCATGGCTATTCTGTGCAGTTCTTGAATAGTATGAATATTGTTTGTTTTAATTTCTCTAAGTATTGTTCTTCTGAGCGTTTCCTTTGGTCTAACCCTGACTCTTCCGTAAGTTGGTATCCATGCAAGATATTGACAATGTATTATGTTTTTTTCTGAGCGTAGGACATGCCCGATATAGGACCAACGGCACTTTCTAACATCTGTGATGTAGTTTTGATGTGCCTCTGTGATATGATCACTTGAAATCTTCCGTTGCTGTGATATGATCGCTTGAAATCTTCCGTTTCTGTGATATGATCACTTGAAATCTTCCGTTACTGTGATATGATCACTTGAAATCTTCCGTTACTGTGATATGATCGCTTGAAAAGTCCCCATTTCTGAGAAAATATTCCACGTATTGCATCTTCTTATTGCTAAATGGCCGTCTACAAGACGCAATAGACCATACATACTATAAACAATGATGATGATGAAATAATCCATTTAGCTGTGAGCAGGTAGCTCTTGACACATGATGATGATGACGTAATCCATTTAGCTGTGAGCAGGTAGCTCTTGGCACATGATGATGATGAAGTAATACATTTAGCTATGAGCAGGTAGCTCTTGGCACATGATGATGATGAAGTAATCCATTTAGCTATGAGCAGGTAGCTCTTGACAACCCATGACGTTTCTGACAAAGCATATGTTCTCACCCGAGACACCCGAACTCGTATAAGGTTTCTTTTCTTAAGGCATGATTGTGTGGTGTGTGTGTGTGTGCTTGGGTTATGTGTGATGTGGAGGGGTTGTTTATTGATGCATATTTAGTCCCAGAAAGGAGGCACCAAAGCCCAGCAAGTCCTGTCAGGAACTTACCGTAAATTTCTGGGCCAACTAGTTCATCATTTTTCAGTCAGATCTGCTGACCCAATGCAGCGGTAGTACATAGCTTCCCAGCAATCAAAAACTAAATGTCTGCCACAAAGGAAATAAATTTCAATGTCCGCTGCCCTGCATATTTACGTCACCCAGGACGACCATTGACAGAAAACAAAAGTAAGAAATTCGAGACATGATATGTAGTGACAATGATAAATATTTCACAGATGACAGATTTCAGCATATCCCATAACTTTCCTTAGTTTGTGAGACGCTTGAAAAGAATACTGCGACCTTGCATTTGAGTATTTGCACTTGACCTAAGTCCAAACCTTAGTAGCTACAACGGCGATACATACTACTACAGATAAAACACGTAACAATGTACCATCACTTACCGTGCGTGATATTTGTTCGATTCACCGGGGTACTCATCCCTATCATAGTGAAGGATGTGACCTCCTGTAAATGTAGGGTATTCACGAGTATACTCAACCTTTCATTTATATACCGTATCAAAAATGGTATATAATTTTCATTAAAATTAAAATTTGAATCACGCTTCCCGGAGAAAACACAAAAATGAAGGGAACTGGTCACCCTGCCTAGCAGTTGCTGTGGCTTAGTATATCAACAGGTACAATATGAGTATGATTAGGAATGTACAAGTGGGTCTCGTTCGCGAACAGTGGATTGAGGCCTAGAGGAAGGCGAGGCTGAAAGTGGTTACATTTATTTTCATGCCGGGGCATGTGGGTGTTCGAGGCAATGAAAGAGTAGATCAACTGGCGTCATGCATCATTGTGATACAGGGAACTGGATCGAGCAGACTTTTTGAATTCCTTAAGAGATATAGCACGCGAGGGTGAGACTAATGTGGATGATGTTTCCTTTTCAATCGCCTGGATTGAAGATCATGGTTTGAAATGCGGTGTTGGTAGACGTGAACATTATGGAGGGCGCTGAAGAATGATGGTAAACCAGCATAGGACCGGTACTGTCAGTAGAAGTGTAATGATACACTCAAGGAGAGATCGGAGCAACTATGGTCGTGTCCAGTTTGCAGTGATGATGATCCGATGATTAACTAACATGAACAGGTATCTTCATCCCCGACGGCAGGTTTCCGCTTTGGGGCATTCCTTTGCCATGATTCTTGATTAGGAACAAGCATCACAAAACTGGGGGTATTTCCATATAAGCTCTGCTTGCCGTTCCGTCAGCCATCTAAAAGTGTATCAGCTTAGTGTCTCAGTCAATTGCTGATTGCGCGTTCTTCTGATCTTTCCGTAGAGAGAACACTTTATTTCGAGCATCTAGTCCCTCCCATTTGTACCATTCTCTGAATATGTACATTGTCTCGTTTGACCTCGTCTTCTTGTAAGTTATCCATAACTCTTCTAATCAATTCAATCCTGTCTCTTCTTCTTACCTCAGTGCCATTCACTAAAGCTTTACCAGCCACCACATCAGCTCTTTCGTTTCCCCCTGAATCCAGCACGATATGGACAGTAGATCTATGTAAAACTCTGCGCGTTGTTGAAAAGAGTGACCAAATCAGTTCTGATCATACACTTTTCTATCTTGCGCAGCATACTTTGAGAGTCCGATAGAATCGCTGATGATCCTTTACAATTATCTGTTAAGGAAATCGCAGGAACATTTATGCTGGTTGTTTGAGAGTTAACGGAAGACAGTATAGACTGGTCTACTCCTGGCACTTTAATCTGATCGTCTTTTAGTATAAACATGTGTAGAAAATCGGATTCTTTACCTTCTCATGAGATGTTCAAAATATTTTATGTGCTGCTCCTCAATATATCTAACGAATGATGACTAATATATTTCTGAGATGTAATTTAGATATATAAGAATATCGGTTTTGTTAAACAATGACATACGCGTGAGATTGGAATAGAATCATCAACACGTCTAACCAAACCAGTAGATGGTGTAGGGGGAGGGGGGTTTCAAACCCCACATAAGGAAATCAGAAAATGACATAGAGTACTAGAGTTTAGGACTAAGACCCCTCCCCCCCCCCCCGTTCTTTCTATATATTGGTTCGAATTCAGCTAACGACTTTTTGTAGTTAAATTGAGGTTTTTACTTAGATTCTTGGGGATTATCAATTGGAGGTACCGAGTCACGTGCTATGAGTGGTAATCTCGTTAGGCGGCTTGCCAGACGTAGATGGATTAACCAGAGCATGTACCAACATGAGAAAGTGGTAAGCAGTATCACCATGAGACAGAAGTATGCATTACCAGTATGAGACAGAAGTATGCATTACCAGTATGAGACAGAAGTATGCATTACCAGTATGAGACAGAAGTATGCATTATCAGTATGAGACAGAAGTATGCATTATCAGTATGAGACAGAAGTATGCATTACCAGTATGAGACAGAAGTATGCATTACCAGTATGAGACAGAAGTATGCATTATCAGTATGAGACAGAAGTATGCATTACCAGTATGAGACAGAAGTATGCATTACCAGTATGAGACAGAAGTATGCATTACCAGTATGAGACAGAAGTATGCATTACCAGTATGAGACAGAAGTATGCATTACCAGTATGAGACAGAAGTATGCATTACCAGTATGAGACAGAAGTATGCATTACCAGTATGAGACCGAAGTATGCATTACCAGTATGAGACAGAAGTATGCATTACCAGTATGAGACGGAAGTATGCATTACCAGTATGAGACAGAAGTATGCATTACCAGTATGAGACAGAAGTATGCATTACCAGTATGAGACAGAAGTATGCATTACCAGTATGAGACGGAAGTATGCATTATCAGTATGAGACAGAAATATGCATTACCAGTATGAGACAGAAGTATGCATTACCAGTATGAGACGGAAGTATGCATTACCAGTATGAGACAGAAGTATGCATTACCAGTATGAGACGGAAGTATGCATTATCAGTATGAGACGGAAGTATGCATTACCAGTATGAGACAGAAGTATGCATTACCAGTATGAGACAGAAGTATGCATTACCAGTATGAGACAGAAGTATGCATTACCAGTATGAGACGGAAGTATGCATTACCAGTATGAGACAGAAGTATGCATTACCAGTATGAGACGGAAGTATGCATTACCAGTATGAGACGGAAGTATGCATTATCAGTATAAGACGGAAGTATGCATTACCAGTATGAGACGGAAGTATGCATTATCAGTATGAGACAGAAGTATGCATTACCAGTATGAGACAGAAGTATGCATTATCAGTATGAGACGGAAGTATGCATTATCAGTATGAGACGGAAGTATGCATTACCAGTATGAGACAGAAGTATGCATTATCAGTATGAGACGGAAGTATGCATTACCAGTATGAGACGGAAGTATGCATTATCAGTATGAGACGGAAGTATGCATTACCAGTATGAGACGGAAGTATGCATTATCAGTATGAGACAGAAGTATGCATTATCAGTATGAGACAGAAGTATGCATTACCAGTATGAGACAGAAGTATGCATTACCAGTATGAGACAGAAGTATGCATTACCAGTATGAGACAGAAGTATGCATTATCAGTATGAGACGGAAGTATGCATTACCAGTATGAGACAGAAGTATGCATTACCAGTATGAGACGGAAGTATGCATTACCAGTATGAGACAGAAGTATGCATTATCAGTATGAGACGGAAGTAAATAGTGCCATCTTGAGACACAGAGGTAAGCAGTACCACCATGAGAGGCATTCTTAAAAGGTTTATGTACAAAGTTAACATACTGAGACGTTTACATTTCTTCTTCTTCCCTTGTTCTCAAACTCCTGCAGATTAGCAGGATGGTGTACGAAGAACGGAATACGCTGTTTCATGTTTTACAACATTGGCGAGATATCTGTACCTTTCTATCGGATACATCCGACTTCCGAATGCGCGCCACTGCATGCAAATAACGTTGCTGAACCATATTGAATAATACAGTTTTTCGATCAGTTTCAGATCGTGGTAAACGTTGATGAAGAGGTTATTTGGAAAATTGTGTGGGTCTGATAAGAGAGATTCGGATTGAAGCATACAGTTTTGCAAGTGGTTCCAGCACATGATGATGATGAGGCATAATGTGAGCAATACATATGTGTAAGTGAATCAGGCAGTGATTCTCAAACGTTTTCAGCATGAGGCCCAATTTTAAATTACCTAAATTTGTTTACTGGGCGCTAATAAAACTCTCTTCAACTTCGTTTCAAGACCTTGTTTTGATAACCAAACTGTTATTTTCTGTAAGAAAACGTTTTAATATATCTATTTTGTTATATTATGTTGGGGGGGGGGGGGCATATAATTGCAGACATAGACTTCTCTTTGACTGACTTAAATAAATTTATAAAACATAAATCTATGCCAACATAATTCTTTATCAGGAATCATCATCATCATCATCTTAAGGTGGAAAAGGTAGACGAAGACACAGAAAACCACGGACAGACAACATCATGGTCTTAAGAGGTTGGTATTCTCTCTCATTCATCCACATTTCTGAAGTTATACATCGATGGAGGATCCTGTGTGTTGATTCATTCAATGTGGTATTACAACGTCCCGACCTGGTTACAGGCTTATAAATGGATGGTTGCTGATCCATCGATCCATGGGCTCATGTCCTTTGACCCAAATGAATGGATGAATAGCCCCTCAAAGGCCATAATTTTCTTCACGACTCCCCAGCACGCCGTTATATCCCACTGCTGTTTCCGTATGAGAACAACAGTCAGGATACGTTCTTCTCAAGATTAATCCTGTATGCAAGTTCCAAACATCATCAATTTTCTTGGCTAATCCAAGTGTTATCGTACTTTTCATTGGTTCGTGACACACAGTACACCTAAACTTAGAATGATCAATTATTACTCGCCTCAGCCAAGTAAGTGAAACTGTTGGAATGTCCACGCATGACTATTGTGTGGAAGGACTTGGTTATACACTAGTTGTAAAATGTGCTCTATCAGATCAGTTAAAAAATGACAAGATACTCACCCTCTCTGAACAAGCTTTTATTAGATTGTCTGGGAAAACCTGACTGTTGAATAATAACATAGAAACGGAGTAATATCATAAAAGAGGTTAAAATAAAACAGAGTAATGTCATAATAGACGTTAAACGAAAACAGAGTAATGTCATAACAGAAGTTACAATAAAACAGTGTAATGTCATAAAAGAAGTTACAATAAAACAGTGTAATGTCATAACAGAAGTTACAATAAAACAGTGTAATGTCATAACAGAAGTTACAATAAAACAGAGTAATGTCATAAACAAAAGTTACCAGTATGAATGTATAATTATGTGTTTTTGTGTGTCTGTGTTGTGTTATCTCTCATTAGTTGACAGTGGGTGGTGAATCTTTTATTTTCAACTTCATAAAACAGAGTAAGGCTATAACAAAAGTTAATTAAAATACAATAGTTATAACAGTTCATAAAAGATGTTCTTTACAGGTTTAGGACACAGAAACCTTTAAAGCAAAAGAGATGAAATGTTATAACAGAAGTTAAAATAAAACAGAAAGATAAGAGCAGGCGTTAAAACAAAACAGAGTAAGTCATAGCAAAAGTTAAAATAAATCAGTGCAAGGTCATAATAAATTGTGAGACGAAGATGTAGGTTATAACAGACATTAAATTAAAAAGAGTACGGTTTAATAAAAGCTAAAAGGAACACATCAATGTCAAAACAATAGTGGAAATAAAACAGAAAAAGTTCATAACCCTCATTAGAAAGACAATTCCACCTTTTTGTGGACGCATCGTTAGAAGAGGAAAGATGATACACATTGTAACAACAGACACGATGAAGAGCAAGAGGTGTAAGGGAAGATCAAGAGATAACACGCTTGACAACCTAGCATTGTGGCATGGGAGAACGTATGTATCGGAAATGATTCACAACACACGAAACAGAAAGATGTGGAAAGTTGTGTTGCTCAACAACATATAGCGTAGACCACAAGAAGAATGTCATAGCAGAGGTTTAAAAAAAAAACATAGACCATTAGACACGTTCAAATAAAAACAGAGTAAGGTAATAACAGACTTTCAAATAAAACATTACGGTCATTCAAGATTAAGGCCAAAAGTTGATACTACTCCCGTTATCTCTGGGTATGCATGGGCTTGATGAAACACAGAGTCCTCCATCGACTTATAACTTCAGAGATAGGGATGAATGAGAAAGAATCCCGACCTGTTATGTCCCTGATGTTGTATGTCCGTGAAAAAGAGAGTTCTGCAGTGCTATACAACTCCTATACTAACATACGGATGCGAGTTCTTGGGCAACGAACAAACTGAAAAGTGGGAAATTAAAGGCAATGGAGATGTGGTTCTATAGAAGAATGCTCACAATACCATGGACTGCCAGAAAAACTAATGTGGAGGCGTTGAAAAAGTCAATTACGAAACGGACCGTACGCAAACATTTTAAAAATAGACAGTCTTAATTTTTTGGCCACTTCATGAGACAGGGAGATTTGGAGAACATAGTCACAACAGGCAAGATTGAAGGCAACAGAGACAGAGGGCGACAATGTGAGAAAATATTAGACAGTTTGACAACCTGACACGACAGGGAAACAACACTGATCTTGATATATAATACTGGAGATAGAGAGTTGTGGAGAGCCAACATTGCCTACGCCAGCCGGCATAGCACCTAATGATGATCATACATGGGATTGACCATCCCTAGGGGTGACGGTATGTAAATCCTAAAAGGGAGTTAACGCTTTAAAACATCTGACATCGAACATATCTGGTGTCTATATTGGTAAAGATACATTGCTCAATATTAGTGGCTGGGACCAACACAGGCTCAAGTCACAACCTGTGAACTGATGATCTAGAAGGATGTTGTGATTATTGCCCTGAGTTTCATTGGTCTTCCTTGGTTATTTTTGGCAAGCGACTTCAATTATATAAATAGTGTCCCATGAATAACTAGACAATAATTTAAAAAACGTACCGAATGAAGGCCTTTTTACGTTTGGCAGTTAGGTCTTCTATATCACTGATGGTCACGCCGAAACATAACCAGAAAATTACTACCTGGCTACCTCTTGACAGTGTGTTTGTTTGAGAACCCCGGGAATTACAAGCGATTAGCTCTTACTTCTTATGTGCAATGGGGAAGTTTCTGAGATTCGTGTTATACCCAGGAGACGTCGCACGGTATGAATGTATAATTATGTGTTTTTGTGTGTGTCTGTGTTGTGTTATCTCTCATTAGTTGACAGTGAATGGTGAATCTTTTATTTTCAACTTCATATGACATCAACACGACATCAGAGAGATGTTTATCAACAACGAGATATTTTATAAAGATTTCAGAACATTGTGATGGGTTTAATCGGAAGATTTGTGGTCTGATGAGAAAGATATGAATGGAAGAATACTGGGGGTTTTTTTTTTGCACTACAAGGAATATTACAGGTTGGAACGTGTTCTTCAGTTTAACCCACCCGTAAAGTACAAAATATTATTGCTATCAGTTGTCGTGTTTTAATAGGAGTTTTTAAAAGGTTAGGGTTAGCCTAATTATAACCATGTGTTCCGGGGCAGAGTGCGATGCAAACTATAGCAACACTGTTATCTGCCACGCATGTCGTAGGAGACGGCTAAGGAGGTTTTGGTGTAGTGTTGATTGTAACATCTTATAGAGTTTTAAAGCGATCCAGAAGCGATACTGAAGTTGGATCTGTCATGACGAAAGACGCAGACATCCCGGCCTAACTATGAACGCACTTAAGTTTGCAGATTTGAAGAAATTTGAGAAGAAACGCATAAAAAGAAGACAACATAGTTAGAATACTTGAAGCTGTTAACTTCATTTACAGACTGGTCTTTTGGATATCAAACGTTTCTAGATTTTTCATGTTTCCCTAAGGGACTTGGGTTTTTCTGTCGGATGGTAAATTGAATTATTTCCCCCACAGCTATAGATGTCGGGTCGGTATCAAGGTTATGACACCTTTTACACACAGCCACACATTTCTTCCTGAAAATTCTCCAACTCCTGATTAATCATTGAGGGAAAAATTTCCGGACAGAGAAAAAGGAGGTAGACCAAGACTACAATGAAAATAGGTAGTGAGAAACTTCTGAAGTTGATACTGCAAGAGGATGAACAGCTTGCACAGAACAAAAGGCGTACAGAGGGGCAGTGAGGACACATTTTGTAAAGGACACGTCATACAGACAAAATCCGTAATTGGAAACCATGCAATATTGATTGTTTTATAATACTGACTCGTTGAAAATTACAGTTTATATCACGAAAGGGAGATAAGAATTACTGTTCGTGCTGTGCGGATGAGTTGTGCAAAAATACCAAGGAACAACTCACGAATATCTAAAACAAAACAACAATCCGTACTCACTGAAACAAGTCAAGGAACGCATACATAGGATCGCCCATAGTGTAAGAGTTATTCCTGAGCTCGTGGGCATTGCTCCTATTTACTCTAGGAATAAACATGATAATTGAGCAGATACCCACGACAATTGCAAATGTAGCGGTCACACAATGGTACATGCTTGCAATAAAGACCGCCTTTCCTGCAACAAGAGAATATAGCTATCACTGCATCATTTATACCATCTAGATCATTTGTTCCCAAACATATAGCCCTGACCACATTAGGACATTTTGCAAACTTGTAGCCCTGACCCCATTAGGACATTTTGCAAACTTGTAGCCCTAACCGTTGCCACATTAGGACATTTTGCAAACTTGTAGCCCTGACCGTTGTCACATTAGGACATTTTGCATACTTGTAGCCCTGACCGTTGCCACATTAGGACATTTTGCAAACTTGTAGCCCTGACCGTTGCCACATTAGGACATTTTGCAAACTTGTAGCCCTGACCGTTGCCACATTAGGACATTTTGCAAACTTGTAGCCCTGGCCGTTGCCACATTAGGACATTTTGCAAACTTGTAGCCCTGACCGTTGCCACATTAGGACATTTTGCTAACTTGTAGCCCTGACCGTTGCCACATTAGGACATTTTGCAAACTTGTAGCCCTGACCGTTGCCACATTAGGACATTTTGCAAACTTGTAGCCCTGACCACATTAGGACATTTTGCAAACGTGTAGCCCTGACCGTTGCCACATTAGGACATTTTGCAATTTGTATATCACTTCGAAATTCAGTGGTACGGGATAGCCAGCTATTCTCTACCAATTCGTCAATTACCATATGCAGTAGAATTGTAAAGGTGCTAGTAAGCGGCCAGGGTACCTGGTGCAAACTCGCAGTCGGCAATTTTGGACAGTTGAGAAATGTATGGCAAACTGCTGAACGTATAGATTTACTGCATAGAAATGTCTAGTCAGAATATGCTGGGTTGATTCCTGCGTCTTGAGTAGGATATGCTAATAATTTTCTTTGGTTTTTATTTTTATTTCGATAAAGGGTGTACATGGAAGAAGTGATACCGTGAATTAGTGTCCACTCGCTGCAGTATACGTTGTTCATGGAGATAGATCCTGCCCGCTGATGGGCGAAAGTTAGAGGTGGCGCCTTTATGAATTAGAAAGTGTCACTCTCACATAAAGTGTTCACATAAACGGGATCTTTATTGAGAGTATGGTGGACAGCGGCATGATGGTGCCGAAAGGCTGATTCTGGAGGGAAGAGCACCAGGTGAGAGAAAAAGAGGAAGACCAAGGAGACGATGGGCCAGCGACATCGAAGAATGTATGCACATGTCTCTGGCCAATGCAGGTCTGCTTGCCCGGGACATAGAGGCGTTCAAAGTATCCACGACGAAGACAACGTTCTGGATATATCTCTTGATATATGTATATATATGGAGAGTAGATGATTACGCCCTTCATTTTGAAATAAATTGGTCGCAGGACCGAATCCTACTCGAGGCGTCTGGTTTAAGAATTAATTTTTTTATTATCCCAGGGATTATCGTTTTAAGCCTCGAAGTTACGTGCTATGATTGGTACAGTCAGCAGCGGAGTACAGATGGGGTAATCCGAGTACAATGAAGCATATGAAACGGGTTTGTAAAATGTAAAATATAAAATGTCACAGAGAAAAATCGATTGCTAACGAAAATAGCCGGAATTTCACCTGAACTATTTGCCAAATTCTTCTCCAGGCTAGTCATGCGTACTGATCTGACATCGTCACTCCTCTTGATTGATGAGAAGAATCATTGATCACTGATTGTCGCCAGCCAAAGAATAGCGCGGAAATGTTGGATATATCCAGATAAGTGGCACTACATGAGATCATCGCGAAACACTATTCTGGAGGCAGGCTTGTTTTCTAGCGTACAAAGTATTTGGTCAACTCTAGAAATCCTGAAGGAAATATCCCTAAGTTGAAAAAGTAAAATATCTTGGCACCCTGTTACCATCAGAAGGTAGATGCTCAAGTGAGATAAAGAGCCGAACAGCACAAGCCACATGGGCATTTAAAAAAAATGAGAACCATTTTGTGCAATGGAAGAATATCAATGCTCTCGTTGTTAGGTTGTTTTATGTTTTATTTTGGTAACACATATACCTATTTTGTGTATATTGATATTTGCCCTGTGTTACTCCAGCCACTTAATTCCTGTTTAGGGTTGTTCCCTTACACTGGAACATTTACCTCTATCAATGCAGAACCGAATTCGAGTGCTGAGATATATCATCATTGGTTCTCATTGATGCTGGCCTAAAAAGATCAATCATATCAAACATTAGGGGCAGACAGTCAAGGTTTCTAGGGCATGTGCTGAGAAGAACACAGCTTGAACACTTAACAACCACTGGAAATATCAAGGGGAGAAGAAATAAGGGACGGCAAAGAGAAAAGTTACTAGATGGACTTGTATCGTGGCACGGTAGAAGTTCACCAACGGAGTTTATTGACAATACAATAGACAGAGAGTCGTGGAGAAACATGATCTCCTACGCCATTCAACATGGCACTTGATTGATTGATTGCAGTGTGTTTCTTCAGGGCCGTAGATATGATTGCCTTAAGGGGTGAGGTTTTACCTACAAAAAACACAAGCAAATCGTCCGTTTTGGTGTGTAATTCTTACTTTTTTAAAAACAAAATTATTGAATATCTGTGAAAAATGACTACCAGAGGTTTATATCAACCTTGTGGCTGAGTATTCAGTGCTAGAAATCATTGTTCAGATATTCTAAACTGAAAGGGGGGGGAGATAGGTCTCGCACCCAACTACCCCCCTTTCAATAACGGTCCTGATTTCTTATCCTTGTATTTAGGTGTCTGTGCTTCAACACTTCTTCTTCTGCGTTCGCTGTGTGATTTCCACCGAGGAACGTGAAGTAAGCTGTGAGTGTTTTAACACTATATATAAATAAATTATAACACAAACAATAATATCCATCGGCTTAGCAAAGAGCGGGTTATGTCACCTGATGTAGATTCTGAACCTGTCAGCATTCCCACGACAAGACTAGATGTTAGCAGAGGAATTATCATCATTTGCAACATACTCAGAAAGATTCTTCCTGGAAACTGCAGAAAATAAGTAAATGCTTTAAAATGAAGCCTTTTCATAGAGTTATGAGCATACGATGATGGTGATGATGATAGTGTTGATAATGATGGTGGTGTTGATGGTGGTGTTGATTTTGATGATAGTATTGATGATGATGATGATGATGATGATAATGATGATGGTGTTGATGATGATGATAGTGTTTTGGATGATGTTAGTGATGATGATGAATTAATCCCTTTAACTATGAGCACGTAGCTCTTGGCAGTTCATAGCCCTTCAGACAAAAGCATAGTTTCTTCTCAGCTGTGTAATTGATGCGACACCCAGGAATTCTCAGTTGTGTAACTGAGTCAACACCCAGGACTTCTCAGTTGTGTAACTGAGGCGACACCCAGGACTTCTCAGTTGTGTAACTGAGTCGACACCCAGGACATCTCAGTTGTGTAACTGAGGCGACACCCAGGACTTCTCATTTGTGTAACTGAGTCGACACCCAGGACATCTTAGTTGTGTAACTGAGGCGACACCCAGGACTTCTCATTTGTGTAACTGAGTCGACACCCAGGACATCTCAGTTGTGTAACTGAGTCGACACCCAGGACTTCTCAGTTGTGTAACTGAGGCGACACCCAGGACTTCTCAGTTGTGTAACTGAGGCGACACCCAGGACTTCTCATTTGTGTAACTGAGTCGACACCCAGGACATCTCAGTTGTGTAACTGAGGCGACACCCAGTACTTCTCAGTTGTGTAACTGAGGCGACACCCAGGACTTCTCATTTGTGTAACTGAGGCGACACCCAGGACTTCTCAGTTGTGTAACTGAGTCAACACCCAGGACTTCTCAGTTGTGTAACTGATGCGACACCCAGGACTTCTCAGTTGTGTAACTGAGTCAACACCCAGGACTTCTCAGTTGTGTAACTGAGGCGACACCCAGGACTTCTCAGTTGTGTAACTGATGCGACACCCAGGACTTCTCAGTTGTGTAACTGAGTCAACACCCAGGACTTCTCAGTTGTGTAACTGAGGCGACACCCAGGACTTCTCAGTTGTGTAACTGAAGCGACACCCAGGACTTCTCAGTTGTGTAACTGAGTCAACACCCAGGACTTCTCAGTTGTGTAACTAATGCGACACCCAGGACTTCTCAGTTGTGTAACTGAGGCGACACCCAGGACTTCTCAGTTGTGTAACTGATGCGACACCCAGGACTTCTCAGTTGTGTAACTGAGTCAACACCCAGGACTTCTCAGTTGTGTAACTGATGCGACACCCAGGACTTCTCAGTTGTGTAACTGAGGCGACACCCAGGACTTCTCAGTTGTGTAACTGATGCGACACCCAGGACTTCTCAGTTGTGTAACTGAGGCGACACCCAGGACTTCTCAGTTTTGTAACTGAGGCGACACCCAGGACTTCTCAGTTGTGTAACTGAGTCAACACCCAGGACTTCTCAGTTGTGTAACTGAGTCAACACCCAGGACTTCTCAGTTGTGTAACTGAGTCAACACCCAGGACTTCTCAGTTGTGTAACAGAGTCAACACCCAGGACTTCTCAGTTGTGTAACTGATGCGACACCCAGGACTTCTCAGTTGTGTAACTGAGGCGACACCCAGGACTTCTCAGTTGTGTAACTGAGGCGACACCCGGGACTTCTCAGTTGTGTAACTGAGGCGACACCCGGGACTTCTCAGTTGTGTAACTGAGGCGACACCCAGGACTTCTCAGTTGTGTAACTGAGGCGACACCCAGGACTTCTCAGTTGTGTAACTGAGGCGACACCCAGGACTTGTCAGTTGTGTAACTGAGTCAACACCCAGGACTTCTCAGTTGTGTAACTGAGGCGACACCCAGGACTTCTCAGTTGTGTAACTGAGTCAACACCCAGGACTTCTCAGTTGTGTAACTGAGTCAACACCCAGGACTTCTCAGTTGTGTAACTGATGCGACACCCAGGACTTCTCAGTTTTGTAACTGAGTCGACACCCAGGACTTCTCAGTTGTGTAACTGAGGCGACACCCAGGACTTCTCAGTTGTGTAACTGAGGCGACGCCCAGTACTTCTCAGTTGTGTAACTGAGGTGACACCCAAGCTTCTCAGTTGTGTAACTGAGGTGACACCCAGGATTTCTCAGTTGTGTAACTGAGTCAACACCCAGGACTTCTCAGTTGTGTAACTGAGGTGACACCCAGGACTTCTCAGTTGTGTAACTGAGGCAACAACCAGACTCATACAACACCTTAAATCTATGGATGTGTAAGGTGGGGGTTTATGGATGAATGTTTAGTCACTGAAGGGAAGCCGTCCAGTGCTCCAGTATCCCAGGATTAGTATGTCCTGACAAAAGCACATCGTACACTTCTGAGCCAACTGTCTCATCATTCTTATGTCATATTTGTTGATACATCCTCATTGATGACACATCTAGCAATTCCCCTCATCTCAGAGTCTGCAATAAAAAGACAACGGTGTAAATATTTGCTGGCCTGCATGTCGTAGTCATCCATGGAGATTATTTGATATAAAACAATGGTAAAAAATTGAAAAAAAGATTGGACAATAATGATTGTTTCACAGACGACATGTTGTCAGCATATCTCTCAACTTTCCTTAATCGTCTCCTACGACATGTCTGCAAAGAAGCCAATTGCCCTATTATTCGCACCCCGAGTCAAGGTTCCGGTTGCCACACAGTCAATGCGATACAATAGAGTATTTATTTGTTTCTTACGTAGAATACAATGACATACTACATCGATGTGTCCATATTACTTCAAGTAATATGTCATCTCATTGTAGTGTGTTTCATGTTAGAGTTGATGTGTATACAGTGTTTCATGTTAGAGTTGATGTGTATACAGTGTTTCATTGTTAGAGTTGATGTGTATACAGTGTTTCATGTTAGAGTTGATGTGTATACAGTGTTTCATGTTAGAGTTGATGTGTATACAGTGTTTCATGTTAGAGTTGATGTGTATACAGTGTTTCATGTTAGAGTTGATGTGTATACAGTGTTTCATGTTAGAGTTGATGTGTATACAGTGTTTCATGTTAGAGTTGATGTGTATACAGTGTTTCATGTTAGAGTTGATGTGTATACAGTGTTTCATGTTAGAGTTGATGTGTATATAGTGTTTCATGTTAGAGTTGATGTGTATATAGTGTTTCATGTTAAAGTTGATGTGTATATAGTGTTTAATGCTAGAGTTTGCATTTTTGCAATGTTTTTATGCTAAATTTGATGTTTGTAAAGTTTAATTCTATAGTTTACGTGTCTGTAATGTCTCATTTTAAAGTTAATGTGTTTGCAATATCACATTTTAAAGTTAATGTGTTTGTGATATCACATTTTAAAGTTAATGTGTTTGCAATATCACATTTTAAAGTTAATGTGTTTGTGATATCACATTTTAAAGTTAATGTGTTTGTGATATCACATTTTAAAGTTAATGTGTTTGCAATGTTTCATGTTAATTGATTTTAAATGAGATTGCTGTAAAACTGTAGAACAATATAACTTTCGTAAAACACCAATCTGTTTTACGGAATTACTAATGTTTCATCTTAGAGTTTACGTGTTTGCAATGTTAAATATTAGTTAGAATGTTGCCTTATGTATTGACTAACATATGATTTAGTTATATTTTAAATGATCGATACATCGTGCTACAATTGTAAAGTTATACGAATGGCAACACTATCTACCTGCAGCAATGCAGGATGTAAAAGGCGACTTTAGAGGCTTTATCGTGGAATTGGCTATTCAATCCCATATAGGATCAAAGTGACCCAGAAGCCATGCTGAAGTAGAATGTGTCTGGCTGAAAGTCGAGGATATCGACCCAAAGCTATTAACCACGACACAACTATTCCGTTCTCCGATCTACACCCTGATAATCTGCAGGAGTTTGGGAACAAACGCAGGATAAGAATTGGAAACGTAAATAAAGTGTGCACACATTTTTTTTTAAATATAATTTTACCGCCAAGTAGAATTTAAGTTGTATATCCTCTTGATCCCACGTGTGTCTCAGATACAGTCCTAGAGCTGTACCAACAACAATCGATGAAGTAATGAACACAATCAGTAAGTTCTGGATAAGATAAGTACATAGATCAGGTCTTTCATACTCCTCCTCTATATTCACTTCTCTCGTGATATTTTTAAAGTCCACGACATTTCTTCTTAATCGTGTTGGCTTAATTTGCATGATTCATCATCAGAATTCTAGCAAGTACGAGAACGTGTGAAATATCAACTTTCTCCAGCTTTGCGTACATCTCAGGTATTAACATTTCATCAGATTGTCAATGTAACGTCAGTTTAAAACGGCATTTAGTTATGCCAGGTGCATCGGGAAACTTGTCATTTGATGACAAGTTCATAATTTCCTAGAGTTACTTTAACATCTTCAGTGATATGTTAATGTCAACGACACGAGGGTTTATATTCTGAAACTAGACAAAATACGTTATTATAATTTATAAAATGTTTTACAAAATTCAGATTATTATACATAGCCTAACATTGAAACTGTACCCAGGGCTATTCAATTGGCGGCCCGCGAGTCAAATCCGGCCCGCGAGAGGCCTAGTAAGAGGCCCACGGATCATTGCTAAAACAATGAAATAAAGTTATAAAAAAGGCTCGGATTCGGACCTCTGGCTCGTGATGATCCCCATTTTCTACATTTTGGCCGCCGAGTAAATATAATTGAATAGCCCTGCTGTACTCCTTCAAAGGAAAACATGCAGTAATGAATGTATTGATACAATTTAAAATGTCATACGGTCTTAGCTTCAACGTGAGGATCACATCAATTTAAATATGGAGAACTGGATACGGGCATCCGAATATAAGGAGTGACAACTGATACAAATCTTGTTATAAGAGTTACAGGTGTTGTAAGTGTTATAAGCCCTATGAGTGTTACAAGTTTTACAAATGTTACAAGTGTTATGAGTATTACAAGTTTTACAACCTAAGTGCTACGAGTATTCATGTTTTACAGGTGTTAAAATGTTACAAGTTTTACTATTACAAATGTTACAAGTTTTACTATTACAAATGTTATAAGCTTTACTATTACAAATGGTACAAGTATTATGAGTATTACGCGTTTTACAACTCAAGTGCTACGAGTGTTGCATATGTTACAAATGTTAAATGTGTTACAAATGTTACAAGTTTTACAAGTATTACAAGTACTACACGTATTACAAGTATTACAATGTAACACGTTTTACTATTACAAATGTTACAAGTATTATAAGTGTTACAGGTGTTACACGTATTGCAAGTATTACAACTGCTACAAGTGTTACAAATATTACAAACGTTACAAAGTATTACAAATTTTACAAATATATTACAAGTATTACAATTATTACAAATGTTACAAGTATTACAAGTCAATCTATCTATTTGCTAAACCATTGTTGCCTTTCAGCGCCAGGGGAAGAAGAGTTTTCTGGAGATTACCCTCGTGTGTGCTGAGTATATTCTGAAATTTGTCCCCTCTTTTTTATTTCGGTGGTCAAACGTGTTTGTGGTCGGCCTCTAAGTCTGTCTTCACTGTACTGTGTAGCACAGCATGGTTGGGTATGCTGTCTGGTAGTAGTCTGCTGTTGTGTGCAAACCGTTTGATATGTTGACTCTTAATGTATTTCAAGATTAGGGCGGTGCCGGTTCTTTGTATAAAGTATTCATTTCTCACTGTCTCTTAGCGATAATCCTAGGGTTCTGCGTAAGCATGCCATTTCAGCTGTCACAAGGTTACGTATGTATTGTGCTGTCGTTGTCCATGTTTGGCGTTGGTAGCACTGCCTTGGCATAATAATCGTTTTGTATAGTGTTATTTTGGTGTTTAAATCTACATTTTTATTTCTGCAGATTGGTGTCAATTGTCCTAGGGCTTGGTATGCTTTACTACATCTATTGTGTATTTATTTCTTTGCTGCTCTTGCAGACTGTTGTTATATTACTTCCTAGGTATGTCACTGTTCTTCCTATCTTTATTACTCCGGTCTTTTCTATATTTATCTTCACGTTTAAAGTTTTTGGATGTTTGTAGTAATTTGTCTATTTGTATTTGTAGTTGCTCTTCTGATAATGCTACTAGTGCTTGTTCGTCTGCAAATAGCAATTAGTTTAAGTTATCCTTCAGAATGTTTTCTTCCATTGTCTTTGTTACTTTGCAGATGTGATCTATGTATGGTATGAACAATAGGGAGGATAATACACATCTCTGCCTCACTCCCGAGTGGATTAAAAAATTATCGGATGTACCTGTGCTCGCTCTTACTGCGTATCGACTATTGGCGCATATGCTCGGCTGGGCGAGCGGGTGGGGGGGGGAGGAGGTAGACAGACAGACCAGGACCAGGCAGACAGACCAGGACTAGACCAGGCAGACAGACAAACAGACCAGGACCAGACCAGGCAGACAGACAGACCAGGACCAGACAGGCAGACAGACAGGTAGGTAGATAAGTAGGCCGAAGGGCAGATAGGTAGGTAAGTAAGAAGATTGGCAGATTCGTATGTAAGAAAATGGGCAGGTAGGTAGGTAAGAAAATGGGCAGGTAGGTAGGAAGACCGATGGGAAGATAGGTAGTTAAGTAGGAAAATTGACAGATTGGTATGTAGGCCGATGGGCAGGTAGGTAAGTAAGAAAATGGGCAGGTAGATAGGTAATAAAATAGATAGAGATAGGTAGGCCGATGGGAGGATAGGTAGGTAAGTAAGAAGATAGATTGGTATGTAGGCCGGCAGGCAGGTAGGTAGATACAAAAATAGACATTTAGGTAGGTATTTTCAGGTTAGACATATAGAATTATTTCTAGTACACGAAAACTGCCGTGTTGCGAGCCTTGGAAAATTCTAATAATAGTGATAAATGACCAAACATATATCCAAGTAAATGTGCATATATAAGTTTTTTTGTTTTTTTTAAAACTATTTCGTTGGACAGATTATGTTATGTGTACCTTGTAAAAAGTTAAATTCTTGTCTGCGGAAATTGCATGTTGTCTAAGAGTTGCATTTCATACATTGTACCTTTTCTATATCTGTACCGTCCACAAGATGTCAAAAATGGTGTGCACCAATTCGAAATTACGCATCAGGGAAGGATTGGATGAATGTTAGAAGCGCAGCAGAGATTGTTGGTAATCGTTGATATTGGCTTTCAAATGCTGATCCTTCTTGTATCTTTCCCTACACCCAACCACCCATCCCCCACACAACCTCGTCATTAATCATCAATCATCATCATGTGCCATGCTGACTGGCGTAGGCGATCTTGGTTCTCCACAGCTCTCTGTCGACAGTATTGTGTGTCAGGATCGGTGTTGTTTCCATGCTCTGCCAGGTTATCAAACTAATATTTAATCGCGTTGTCGCCCACTGTCTCTGTTGCCTTCGGTCTTGTCTGCTGTGACTGTGTTCTCCAGACCTGCCTGTCTCATGACGTGACCAAAATAAAAAGATTGTCTTTTTCTTTTATTATTGATTTAGGTCAGTTTCTCTTTTGATTCTTTCAGCACCTCTACATTGCTTTTCTGGCATTCCTTGGTATTTTGCGGTATTCTTATATAGAACCACAGCTCTATTACCTCTAATTTCCCACTTTCCAGTTTGTTTATAATGAAAGCACGCATTTTCTCTTCTACTGGATGCGTTTCCACAACTGTTACCTGGTTACGTTTCTGCGTTAATTCAGTCATCTATTTTGTGTAGTATTGTGCAGTTTATAAGTTAGTCTCTTGAAAAAGGTCCCATTTGGATCGACACGTTGAGAATTGTCCAGTGTAGTTTTATTGTATGTTTTTTATTGACTTTTTTTATTATATTTTTATTCCTAGGTTAAAAGGAGAATAGGAATGGCTAAAAGTACCTTCAATGACATGAGGAAATTATTAATATCTAAACAAATTACAAACAAGTTAAAAATGAGAATTATAAAATGCTACATCTATTCCATATTAATGTATGGCTCAGAAACATGGACACTAAATAAACAATTAGAAGACAAAATTGATGCCTTTGAGATGTGGGTATATAGAAGAATAGGGAGAACATCATGGAAAGAGAAGAAAACAAATAAAGAGGTGCTAAAGACACTTAATATGAAGAAAGAACTACTAAGAGAAATAAAGATCAGGCAAATAAAATACTTTGGACACATTAAAAGACATGACACCTTATTGAAGACCTTACTTGAGGGTAAAGTCAAAGGGAAGCGAGCAAGAGGTAGGCAGAGACACCAGTGGGAGAGTAACATTACACGATGGACAGGTTACAGTCTAGCAGAGTGCACCACCAAGACAAGAGACAGGAGATGTTGGAGATACGTTGCAGCCAACCTTCGTTGCGGAGACGGCACTTGATGATGATGATAATTCCTAGGTACGGTAAGTTTTTATAGTAACCAGTTTAATTTATAGTAACCAGTTTAATTTATAGTAACCAGTTTAATTTATAGTAACCAGTTTAATTTATAGTAACCAGTTTAATTTATATTGCTTTGCCATTGGTATTCGTTGGTTGGTTGCTGATCCAGCGGCCCATGATCTCATTCCATTTATTCTTAAATTGTTCAGCTAAAGCAACTTTGTTACCACTGCCCGTCGTAGTCCTTGATAACCGTGGTGAATTTATTCTTATGCGATAAATGGTTAAACATCCAGTCCAATATTGGTGATGTATAGAGCGGTTTGTTTTAGGTCATCTTGGGTCCCCCCCCCCCCAGCTTGTTTCACAAAGACGCTCTTGTGGGCCAGATTATCGTTCTGTGAACATCAAAACTGGGACAATACTGCAGTTTGTGTTCTGGTGTCTTTTCGGATGCTATATAGATGTAGTCCATCATCACCAAGTGTCGTCTCCGCAACGAAGGTTGGCTGCAACAGACCTCCAACATCCCCTGTATCTTGTTTTGGTTGTGCACTCTGCTAGACTGTAACCTGTCCATCTTATGATGTTACTCTCCAACTTGTATCTCTGCCTACCTCTTGCTCGCTTCCCTTTGATTTTACCTTCAAGTAAGGCCTTCAACAAGGTGTCATGCCTTTTAATGTGTCCAAAATATTTTATTTGCCTGATCTTTATTTCTCTTAGTAATTCTTTCTTCATATTAAGTGATTTTAGAACCTCTTTGTTTTCTTCTCTTTCCATTATGTTCTCCTTATTCCTCGCTATACCCACATCTCAAAGGCATCAATTATGTTTTTTAATTGTGTGTAGATATAGATAAATTCCGCAGGGTCGATTATACCGATTAAGTTTAAGAATGCTTTTAAACGGGGGAGTCACCCATGTGTTGCCGGGGCCCGAAAGAGGAACAAAGAATAGCAACAATGTTTACCTTCCACGCATGTCGTAAAAGGCGACTAAGGAGTTTATGGGATGGAGTTAGCTGTCCCATCCCATATAGGGTCAGCGACCCAAAGCCATGCTGAAGTCGGATGTATCAGGCCGAAAGGCGCAGATATCGCAGCAATACTGTAAACCATGACACAACGCATTCCGTTCTCCAGACTACATCCTGCTAACCTGCAGGAGTTTGAGAACGAACGCACAAGAAGAAGAAGAAGAAAAGACGGGGGAGTACCGCTGTAGTCGAAATATCGTGATTTATTAATTTCTGTTCAAAGTGTTCATTTTGTCTTGCCTAGAATTATAGTTTCCGTTTAGTTCTCGCCAATAAAGTAGCATAGATTGTTTTAGCAGAGTCCTTACCTCACTGAAACTTTGAGTTACGCCGGTCTGAGGGAGGTTGCTGCGCGTATTTATCAATTTGTCTGCTTTTTCGTTACCAGAGATGCTACAGTGAGTTGGTACCATTGTAGTACAAATGACGTTTTTGTGTATAATTCAAGTTGGAAGAAGTTAGTCGGAAATACGGCATGGAAATTAGCATTGATACAAGTAAGATATTGGTGACAAGTGAAACCAAACAAAATCCCAGGAGTATCGGGGTAAACGGTCACAAACTTGAAGAAGTTACCACCTTCAAATATCTCGGGTCCCAAATGTTTAATTACGGCAACTCAGGAAATGAGATTAAGCTAAGATAAGTTAAGTGGGAGTTCTGAAAAAGATTGATTGGCCATAAATGATTGTAGTGTTTCTCCAGTTTTCTGATGTTTCTTGTGTCTTACATATTACATTTAAAAGTATATGTAGCCACTTTCCCCCGCTCTCTGCTGCTGCTATGATGACACTATCAAAACACTAAGCTAATTAAATGTATCTGTCGATGGTACAACACTAAAGCAGTTCAGATATTTAGGAAACGTTTTTACAGATGATGGCAAACTCGATAGAGAGATCGAGACAAGATGTTAGAAAGCCAATGATGTGACTTACTAGTAGTAACAGTAACAACTAGTACATTATCCCTAGCAAAGTTAAAGTTAGGTCCCATTGTAGCAACCTGGCAGATAACTCTTCATCTACTAAGTCGCAGCAACTGTTAGGCGGAGATGCCATTTCCCTTCTGTGTTGCCTTTACCTCCCCTAACTCATGCGTCAGGTACCAATTTACAGCTGTCGGCTGGAGAAGCGGTCGTATCATTAGAAATAAAATGTCAAGACCTACTTCCTGTTTAGGGTTGTTACCCTACACTGGAAGATTTATATCTCATGAGAAATATCACGACTTGGACATTTTACTTTGCACGGACGTCAGAGCCGTCTTTACACCATTTAGGGCCCCCGGGCAAAGAAATAGTGTTGGGCCCCTCGGCAAAGAAAGAGTGCCCCCCCCTCCCGCAGGAATAAAAAAAATAAATGGTTGATAATATTAAAAATAATGTATTATTTATTTTATTGTCACTATACTCATTTCAACCAAATTGTTAAAACATGCTGTACAGCTGCATCACTATGCTACCAGTGCCAAACCTGGACACTGACAGCACAAGACAAAAGAAAAATAGTGACAACAGAAATGACATGTCTACGAAGAATACTCGGAGTGTCATTAAGAGATAGAATTAGAAACGATAACATCAGACAGATAACCAAAACAATACCAGTATTGGAACACATCAAAAGACAGCAGATCAAGTGGTTTTCACACGCTTCCAGACTACCGACATATAGCATGCCACAAATGGCCATGACACATAGACATAACGGTTATAAAGCCAGAGGCAGACCATGTAAAAGATGGATCACAGAAATCAAAGAAGCCACAGGAACAAGCTTACAAACAGCACACAAGAAGGCCATCTCCAGAGAACTCTTCCACCCCTGACGCTGCAAGGCAAACAAGGGACACAGCGTATAGATAGATAGATAGATAGATATATAGACAGCTGCAACTATAATCAACATTAAACATGAAAAACAGAGAAAAGAGATTTTATTTACATGTTTTATAGTATTACATATGATATTTGCAAAAACAACAAAATTTACACACAAACACGGATATTTACATATGTTTTTTAAATAATAAGCGCCATAACATATAACATCTATTACACAAGGTCAAACAAAGGTATTAAAATTCGTAATAGAAAAAAAAATTCTTAAATTAGACAAATTTCAGTACGGTACTTTATTATAACAAGCGTTTGCGACATTTCTTTTCAGAAAATTGTTTTATTATCGGCTTGAAGTCAATGGTCTTCAGGATGTCATTTTCTATGCTCATGAGTGATAGCCAGTTCAAACGATGCTGTCCCATTGTACTACGAAGCTCATTTTTTATAAGTTTAAGTCTTGAAAAAGAACGTTCTCCTGCACAGTTGCTCACCATCATGCACATGAACACTCTGAGTGCAATTTCAATATTCGGAAAAACAGATTTTAAATTGTCCGAAATTATTTTTCTGTACAATGCAGGTAGAGTCTCGCAATTTTCATCAAAACCATGTAATGCTTGAGATGCTCACATTCATTTAAAAGGTCGTCATAACTCAAGTCCTTGTGGTACGTATTGGCAAGATGTTCGCATTTTTTCTTTAGTGCATCAGAAGTAATGGTTTTTAATTCACCCAAGAAAGAAAACAGATTTCCAATTTGTGAATACGCCTCTGCACGTCTTGTTAGTTCAATGATTAAAGTGTCTAGAATAGGGAGAAAAGTTTCTACCTTGAACTTTTCGGACGTATTTAGAAGTAACTCTTCTCCTGGCCTATCATATCTACTAAAACGCACACTTCATGTTCGTTCCCGTTTTTTTTCCATCACTGTAATCGGCATCTGGACACATACTTCTGGCTTTGAATTCATATTCAGTGAATTTGTCTCTAGTTTCCTGAAGATAGCTTTTCAGCGACACAAGAAGATTTGTGGCAACTAAGATGTTCACATCCTTTGATTGTAAAACTTTGCTTGTTGTATTCATCCTTTCTAGAATGCCAAAGAATTGTAAGAAATATTGTTTCAAGGTGGTCCATTTTTTTGCTCAAACCGTCTGCCTCTCGCCTTGTTGTCACTTGCTGTTCATTGTCACCTGATATAGAATCCAGTGCATGTTTTATTTTATCGAAACCCCTACACAAAGCATGAACAGCATCAAAATGTGCTGACCAACGTGTCAGACAGACGCTTGACCACAACATCTTTTTCTAAATATGATGTCAATACATTCCAGCGATGAGTAGAACCAGCAAAAAATGTATACAGATGCTGAACAAAGTCAAAGAATTTTATAGACTGTAGATAACACTCTGCAGATTTTACTCCCACCAAATTCAGGCTGTGTCCTGCACAGGGGACATAGATGGCAAACTCATTCAGTTCATGAATACGTGCCTGCAATCCAGTGTATCGTCCAGACATATTTGACGCATTATCGTATGATTGGCCACGGCAGTTTGATAGTGGAATTTTGTTCTCTTTAAGAAAATCGACAACAGTGTCTGTTAAATCCTTTGACCCATGAGAAAAGATGGGGATGAACATCAAGAAACGTTCCACAGGTTCGCATCCTTTAATTAATGTATCGTGCAGTAAATGTCAATTGATCTATGTGTGAGATGTCTGGAGTAGAATCTACACTCATTGAATAATACTTTGACTCTTTTACTTCTTCAAGAATAGTACCAAGAACCTGTTGTCCCATTAAATCAATAAATTCCTCACAAATATTGGCAGATAAATATGACGTATTTCCTCTTCCAGGATTTCCATATATTTTGAGATGTTCCTCCAGGAAAGGATCAAATTCACTCAGTAGCTATAGTATACCTAAATAGTTACCATTATTTGCTGATCCAATAATCTGATTTTCGCCACGAAATGGCAAACCTCTGGAAGATTTTCATGATCGCTATGGCTTCGTACCTTGCACTCCAGCATGTTTCAATAAGGCGTTTGACAATAAAAACCATAGAGAATATCGAGGGTCATGACCAACAAGGAGGAGAATTTTTTAAAAAGGTCCTCCAGCTGCCACCATTCTGCATTTTGGCTAAGTCTTGGGTAACAGTATTTGTAATTTCTTTCCTCGCATGGTCTCTTCTTGTTCGGTTTCCAGCTTTTCTTGTGCATCTCAATCTATACGTAGCAAGCTTTCTCTCTTTTAATTTGTTAGTGTCCATGAAAATACAATAAAATCATTAAAATGCGGAAAGGCTGCATGTTCCAACAACGTAACAGCAGACATAATTAAAAAAATCTAAATGAATTTGGTGTGGATATTATCACAGACTTTGCAATGACATATATGAAACAGGCCATATACCTAAAGACCTAGCATCATCAATATTCATACCTTTACATAAGAAGCCTAAAGCTGTCAACTGTACTGAATATAGAACAATACGTCCAATGTATCATTTAACTAAAATACTGCTCAAGATAATACATGAAATGATTAAAAACAAGATAGACATGGAGGTCGGTGAAGAATAATTCGGTTTTAGGAAAAACAAAGGAATCAGAGAAGCTATACTTAGTACCGACTAGCGATAGATAAATATATAGAAGTCCAAAAAAAGCATCTACAGTCTACATTTGCTTCATAGACTACAACCAGACCTTTGACAGAGTCCATGAAAAATTATTAAAATGTCTTCAAGAAATACGCATAGATGGAAAAGACATCAGACTAATTAGAAATATATACTGGGAACAGACTGCACCAATAAGGTGTGAAAACAGCTACTCACCATACATAGAAATAAGAAGAGGGGTATGACAAAGATGCATTTTATCACCAAGCCTATTTAATATCTACACAGAGAATATCTTAAAAAATATAGAAGAAATACCAGGACTCAAGATCAATGGGAAAATAATAAACAACCTGAGATATGCAGATGGCACTGTTCTTTTAGCAGAAAGTGAACATGAACTACAAAGACTAATAGATCAAGTCAATAAATCAAGTAATGAATATGGACTGGATATAAACATTCAAAAAACAAAAACCATGATAATCAGCAAGGACACAAAAGAACAAGAGCTAAACATAAACATACATGGAGAGAAACTACAAAACGTGAAACATTATCAATATCTTGGACACATAGTCACAATTGATGGCAGATGTGAAACAGAAGTTAAAAGGAGAATAGGAATGGTCAAAAGGACCTTCAATGACATGAGGAAAAAAGTAACATCTAAACAAATTACAAACAAGTTAAAAATGGGAATTATAAAATGCTACATCTATTCTATATTAATGTATAGATCAGAAACATGGACAGTAAATAAACAATTATAAGGCAGAATTGAGATGTGAGTATATAGGAGAATAAGGAGAACATCATGGAAAGAGAAGAAAACAAATAAAGAGGTGCTAAAAACACTTAATATGAAGAAAGGATTACTAAGAGAAATAAAGATCAGACAAATACAATATTTTGGATACATTAAAAGACATGACACAATTATTGAAGATCTTACTTGAGGGTAAAGTCAAAGGGAAGCGAGCAAGAGGTAGACAGAGATACAAGTGGGAGAGTAACATCGAAAGAAGGACAGGTTACAGTCTAGCAGAGTGTACCACCGAAACAAGTGACAGGGGATGTTGGAGATCTGTTGCAGCCAACCTACGTTGCGGAGACGGCACTTGATGATGATAAATAAAAGAGTACTGGGTCAGATTTTTTAGTAGACACACATATATAATATAGAAAATCGCATTTACTCACATAGTCGACGTACGTGGACGCAAGTTTTGTTTGAATGAGACGTCTTTCTAGGTGGATCAGTGAAAAATAAATGACTTTGTCCCACCTGAAATTTCCATAAAAATAACTCTTCAGTTGGGAGAAAATAATTATTTTTGGAATGAGGACAATTATTTTCTTGTTCCCACAGTTCTCTATAGGAGGCGTTTCAGACCGGACATATTTATTACTCAGTGGCTGGTTTAAATTACCAATGTCCAGACTTTGGGAATTAGGATCAGCAACTCACAATGAAAACACCCAAATGAGATTCCAGAAGTATAAATGCTGTGCAGATGGTATCTTTACAGGAAAAACAGGTTTTATTTACCCGTCAGCCACAGGCATTGCTATTCCGGGCCCAAAATTTCCTTAACTTGCGATAAAGCTTTTCTTTGAAGGGAAAATAATTATAGGGATTGAACCTCAATCTACAGAATGTGGTAAATGACATTCCTGAACATTGGTTCAGGTTCAAGGTTGGAAGTGATTGATAAACTTAAAGGGCCCGTTCGCATATAAACACAAAATTATGAGAATTTTATAAAATAATACTAAATTTTATACGGGTTTTCCATAACCCTACAAAATATTCGCATGGGGCCCCCTATGCTCGTGGGCCCCCGGGCAAATGCCCATATGGGCCTATGGGTTAAGACGGCATTGACGGACGTGGTTTCGAATCTGGCACACTGTAACCTGGTGATAGCTCATTATTAACTAGGCTACCGCTCACTATCAACTAAACTACCGTTCTCCTCTTTTCTTTTAGTATTATCACTATAATATAATATTTATCACTATAATATTTATCACTATAATATAATATTTATCACTATAATCACTTTTGAATTTTCAAAAGTGGATGTAAGAAATGGTCATCATCACTTGTAATGGGCGAATAACATCACTAAATATGCATACCATCTCATAAGGGTTTACTATTGCTTAGTGGTTGATCTTATGGACCATTAGTGAAACATTTAAATACTGCACATGCGGACAGTATTAGGTAAATTTAACATATTCATCGGGATAAAGTAATGAAACCCACTTTCCAACTGACAAAATTGAAGGTTATAGTTTTATTATATTTTGCTTTCCTTTTCGAGTCACATCAACACAAATGCCAGTCGGCATGACACCTAGTGATGATTATATCGCAATAAACATGTAGATCACGAGAAACAATGTGTGTCATCCGAACCCGAGGAGAGGAAGTTCGTCCTCAGTTGAAAGATCATAAGAACCAACAACCATCAACTGATTCTGAACTTATATACTTTAAACATTTAGATGGAATGGTGAGCAGAGCATTAGTGCCCCTTTTGCGGTGATGATGGTTCAGCGTGTTTGTCAAGAATGAAATAATCAAATAAATGCGTTGTTGAGCACTAGACCATGAATAGACAGACTTAAGTAGTAATGTAATTACATGCTTGTTTATTGATAGATGTCTCCAATTATAATCTGAGGCACGCTTAGTATATCAGGCCTTCACAGTAGTAATGAAGAATGTTCTGCTTTGTCCGATACTAATAATTGTACAGGTTATTACTTAGGGCCTACTATGATATTCAGTCATATTCAAATGAGATCAGGGTACAAAGGCAGGGACAGACCACGAAAAAGTTAGATGAAGAACGTCAGGAACATCCTGAACAAACACGATCATAGCACAGCCGAGGCCACACATCTGGCCTTGGAACACAAGCTCGAACTCCAATCACTCCTACGCTTAACGGCAAGAGTGGATAACAAACAACCTAGGAACGATAATAGACAATATATAAATATTCAATCGAATTTTTACGATTACCTAACAATACCCATTATGTTATTCTAACTATTTAGGCATATTGTATCATACTGTTCTTTTTCATATATTACTTGTCATTTAACTATGTATTTGAAATAGTCTTCATATGAGAAAATAAATTGGAATCGTTGTTAAACTGAAATTATATGGGAGAAAGTTTCCAAATAGAATTAGGCAAGACTGCAAGCGACTAGCTTTGGACACGTTGCCAGGGTAACTTCCGTACACTAAAGTAATTTTAAAATATGAACGCTCATGTTAAATTTGTCGGTGCTACAAAGTCTCGAATATATTTTATGAGTAAGTAAACATCTCCATAATTATTACTTTACCTGTCAATAATTATATTAGATATAATATATGGCAATATCGTCTTGCCAGACGGCCTGAAGCAAGACTGCACCGATGGAATTAAATAATGGACATATCACGGTGTGGCGATCCCCGAATAATATTTTTGTTTATATTTCAGAATAGGCACATAAGCGTGAGAAAATACCATCACTGGAGTTTTACACATTACTACTGATCTTTCTTTTTTCTACTCTGATATTTAATTCTCAACTGTTTTAGCATCACTGTCTAAACTGAACAGGGTTTTACTTCCAGCTTTCCCCAGAGGTCTCAGAAGAAAGCAATGGCAAGACAAATTCAAATACGCATTCATTTGTGACCTTGCATGTAACATCTTTGTTTTGCAACTTTGGTCTACTTCACCTTCTAGTATCCTAACTCCCCCAACAATTTCAAAATGGTAGTTCTACTACAATACTACATCATTAAAAATACTAGGCCTACAGCTAGATACTATCTTAAGATAGTACTTGAAAATTGCAATTCAACAATAATCTGACAATAATCATAAAAATGACAATAATCTGACAATAATCATAAAAAATTCAACAATCCAAGGGTGTGCAATATTCCTGAAAATAAAAGATTTTTTTGGTCAAAATAATTTACATGAAACATAGGCCTATGGTGAAATATAAATTGAGCTCATGACTACATAATAGACTAGACAAAATAAAACTAGGCTGATAATACTTTCTTAATTATCTTAGTTATTTTCAATAAAATGACACACAAAATATATACCTTTTTGTGTTCATGAAGACCAGATGAATTGATGACACTGCTGGGATTGTCGGAACTAATTGATATTCAAAGTGGCGGTTAATTAGCCTAATTGTAATGAGTTATAAGTTATAAGCTAACTATTAAATATAATAAAATGTGACAGAAAACTGTAGGCCTATATTTTTGTTTTTTGCAAAGACAAGACATTAATCAAATTGTTGATAATATTGCTGTAAATCTCATATGCATATCCCGTAGTCATAACCTTCGATAACAATTACCATGTTGTTCTGACAGGCCGAAGTTGTGCTTGAACTAGTTATGGGCACAGCGTTGGTAGGCAGGACAACAAAGAAACCTGTCACATGGGCCAGAGTTGTGCCCTGATGTAAATGTCTGTTTCGGCAGCATTAGACTCGAAACACCATCGAATGGCTGCTGGAACAGAGGGCAGAGCACTTATAGGAATGTCCGACATGCTGTGAGGCCAGCTTCTAATCAAGAATCAAGAAGAGAATCATATGCATAAGCCTTAGAACTAACTAATACCTAATCAAAATGGCAGTTATTTGTATAATTATAGCAAATGTTGATGTTTTTAGAAATTAATCACAATTTTCTGCCATGTTGAACAATCTTAAAAAGTTAAATAAGCCTATATAAGCCTAACCAGAAAAAGGTTAAAAAACTAATAGGCCTAACTCTAGTGGCCAACTAATTTCACTAAATTAAAAATAGTTAGGACCCCCTATAATGAATTTAACATACTTTAAGCAGGGGTTGGCAACCTATGGCACGCGTGCCACACTTGGCATGACAAGCAATTTCAAATGGCATGCAGACTCTTCAATATTCCTGTATAAAGTTGATTATAAATCGATTAGGGGGGGTTTCCTCGCTCATTTCGGCACTTGGGTGTAGCAGGGTACTAGCCACAGAACAGACTTATCCAGACTTTTTGTGACAGCAGTCTAAGTATGTTGTCGATATTGAGCAACTGGCCAAGACCATGCAAATCAAGGCTACCATTAATAATAAAAATGTTTTTTTAAATCTTTCAAGAAACTATTTCTTTTAATGTTGTTTACAACTTTACATATTATTGAATATCACTATATATTAATTAATTAAAATATAAAAGTAAAATATATTGTAAAATAATAATATTGGCCTCAACTTGTATAAAATGATATGTGATGCTGGCACTCTGAATAATTTGAAACCTTAAGTTGGCACACAGTTAGCACAAGGTTGCCGACCCCTGCTTTAAAGCATAGGCCTAAATTTCGTATTACTTGAATGATATTGCAATTAGAAAGGGCTATCCATCACAACGATGTCACAAGTTTAAACATCATGGTTCAGTAAAATGTACCTTTGTGATGAAGTCCACTGATTCAACCATGAATATCAGACCAATTTGGTTATATCAGGGCTTTTAGCCATCATAAAATAGTGGAGGTCATAGTTCTGGTAATCTCATCACCATTGCCTCATTCTGGTAATCCAGTCACATATAGGCCCTATCTCAAATATTATTAACTTTGTTTTTTTTTGGTCTAAAAAGTTCAGTTTAGTAACAAGAAATTCTAATGGTGAAGCACACTATTTTCAACCATAGACGTTAGTCCAACTTGATTATATTGAAGTTTTTTACCATAAAAAAATAATTGAAGTTGTGATTCCGCAAAACATAACCACTGAAGAATTTTGTTTAATTAGGCCTATGTTTAACCGTATCCTTCGCTATAGCAAGTAAATTACCCAGACTCCTGAGGAGATTAAAGCATTCACAAAGAAGACTAGGTTCTGGTAAAACTGTGCACACAAATAATAATAAATCTCTCTCAATTTTATGATGCAAGTCCACTTTGGTTATATCAGGGCATATGACCATTAAAAAAGTGATCTAACTGTAGCTACATATACAAACTTATGTAGGATTCTAGAAAATTATGTTAAAATTCTTGCTGTATTTGCAGTTCTACTCCTCAGAATAAGACACAATTAACTCTGCAGTCCACATGTACACACAATTCATGACTGGCAGTGCAGCTACGTGGATAGGTACCACAGACTGCAAAACATATCCTTCAAGAATATCCTGAAAATAAGACACTACGACACACTGGCCCATAGAAGCAACACTAGGATCAAATGGTTTATGGACTGGACCACAGTATGAGCTACGAAAGACTGAAGTTTATTGAAGAGACAAAATACAAATATGCTCTATTATATATTTTAAATGAACACAAAAATAAGAATTGTTTTATTATTTCTCTTTAGTTAGTCAGTAAGTTAGTTAGTTAGTAAGTTAGTCCATAAGTCAGTTAGTCAGTAAGTTAGTTAATTAGTCAGTAAGTCAGTTAGTTAGTTAGTTAATAAGTTAGTCCATAGGTCAGTTAGTTAGTCAGTAAGTTAGTTAATTAGTCAGTAAGTCAGTTAGTTAGTTAGTTAGTTAGTTAGTAAGTTAGTTAGTAAGTTAGTTAGTAAGTTAGTTATTAAGTTAGTTAGTTAGTTAGTTAGTTAGTTAGATAGTCAGTAAGATAGTCAGTAAGGCAGCTAGTTAATAAGTTTGTTAGTTAGTCAGTAAGTTAGTTAGATAGTCAGTCAGTATGTCAGTTAGATAGTCAGTAAGTCAGTTAGAAAGTTAGTTAGTAAGTCAGTTAGTTAGTTAATTAGTTGGTAAGTCAGTTAGTTAGATAGTTAGTTAGTCAGTAAGTTAGTTAGTTAGTAAGTTAGTTAGTTTGTCAGTCAGTAAGTTAGCAAGTTAGTTAGTTAGTCAGTAAGTCAGTTAGTTAGTTAGTAAGTTAGTTAGTTTGTCAGTTAGTCAGTAAGTTAGTTAGTTAGTTAGTTAGTCAGTAAGTCAGTTAGTTAGTAAGTTAGTTAGTTAGTTAGTCAGTAAGCTAGTTAGTTAGTAATTCAGTTAGTCAATGAGTCAGTTAGATAGTCAGTAAGTCAGTTAGTTAGTCAGTAAGTCAGTTAGATAATATCTGATTCCATATAGGGTCACGGTGACCCAGAAGCCATGCTGAAGTCAGATTTGTCAGGCAGAAAGGCACAGATATCACAGCTAAGCTGTAAACTATGAAATGGCAATTTTCTGCTCTCTGGACAACATCCCGCTAATTTTCAGGAGTTTGAGAACAAATTAAGAAGAAGAAGTTAGTTCCTTTTTTGGTAAAATATGACATATATTTGGTAGTCATTTCTTTCCATGTTGAGAACCTTGTTTATAAGTTGGTGTAGTTTTTGTATACTTCTTATGCCCAATATTGATTTTTCTCTGTTCATTGTTCTGCATGGTATTTCTTTTGGTCAACATACATTTCTTTTACCCTCTGCCTTCCACATGAACGTTTATTCAGGAAGTTTGCTTTCATTCTTTTAATAAGTACCAGTACATTTTCTTCTTCTGCATTTGCTCTCATATAACCACAATGAATGTATCATGTGATTTCCGCCGGGGGAAGTATGTTGTGCTGCAAGTTCCACAGTAAAACTGTGTTATTTGCACCTCTGTTGGCCACTCTGTGGTCTGGGCGTCCAAGGTCCAGAACATCCGTTTTCATCACTGTACATTTAATTCCAACTTCATTGTCTTATAAAACTTGATACAAATTCTTGTTTTCACCTAAGCTAATGTGCATTTATTCTTCTTCAGAATAAAGAAAGTCACCATGGCAGATATGGGAAAACTTAATGAAGAACTTAAGGTTAAAGCTCGGATAAATAAAGCACATGCAAGGAATCCATTGGAATTGGTTCAGGCACACTTCCTAGCGAGAGGAGCCAGTGGTATCAAGGGAGCTCAGCGGTTGGTGACTATTTATAATAATTAAATGAAAATAATACATTTCTATAAAACTGTAGAAGAAAAAAAAAATTTCTCAAGAAGACAACAACTCCTCTCCCTAAAATAAATGTAGTAAATTAATGTATACATAATTGATAAAAAAATAGCTAAATCATTGTAGGATATTCATTCTGTTTTTTTCTTTCTTCTTCTTCTTTCGTTCACTTGAAACATATCTATATCTGTAATTCTGTCTCCTGAATAAAACTCACTGTCTTTTGTAGTTCATACAGTGTCCCATAGAGCTTTGATTCCAGTGTTGTTTCCTCTGGCCAATATGTCTGCCTCAGCGTTTCATGCTCAGAACGCTCTTGAAGTATGTGTGTGGCACTCTGTGCTGCCTGTCCACATGTACACATGGCAGTGTTGCCAATCTTGAACTTTGTATACATGTGTCTGCGGAGTTGGTTGTGTCCTGTTCTGAGGCGTAGTTTTCCTTGCTGAATGTAAGAATCCATCCATATCCATCATCAACCATAAACCCATCTGGGTCACAGAGGTATCACATTGGAGGAAATGTTCCATAACATTCTTCTTTTCCACATACAATTATTAGTTTTATAATTTATCGGATAACCTGCTACAGTTAAACCACTTTGGTTCGAGTTCATTCATCAATTGTGATTTGTAAAATAAAAACTATCCTGATTGATCATCAGTAAATATACATCAAAGCTTAGGCGTATGCTCTGGAAATCTTGAAGAATGGTACTGATGGTATAAAGAAATTACATACTGTAGATTACACTATTCAGAGGGTTTCTGTTCAACCACAGGCTAAGTAGATAAGTGCATATTGGGAAAAACTAAGTGGTATGCATCAGGTTGTAATTCAAAATTAAATTATCTTAGTTTTATTCTTTACTCTATGGCAGAATGGAAATTTTAAGCAGTAAAGAAAAGTGTGGTTTTTGGGATAGGCCTACCTACTCATCGCAGAACATGGACTTGCCCATATAGAACATGCTCTGCACATGCTCTTTCATAAAATATGTCGTTACTCAAGAAATATATCTGCCATTGTAACAATGAAATATGAAGATTTTCTATGTTGTCATGAAGATAAAATACATTCGTACAACCCATATGTGAAATTAGTAAATCTATACATCATCATAACAGCCCCTATATAAAATCAGTATATGCCTATATGTTATGCATACATATGGTATTGTATAAAGAATAGACCTACAAATAATAATTGAGGATTTTGAAAAGTGTTGTTAATAGGAACATTTGCTAGAAAAAGATGTGCTTTCAATCAACCAATCAATCAATAAACCTGTAACCCTTCAGTGTCGTAGGGGTACAACATTGGATGCCTCAGCACGCAGAGTCCTCCAGCGAATTCTATCCTCAGCGATGCGAATGAATGTGGAAATATCTTGCCCTGTCCATTCCTTGATGTTGTCTGTCCATGCCTTTATTTTTCCTCCTCTGCTCCTTCCACCCTCGACAGTTCCCTGCAGTATTGTTTTTGACAAATAAATATTGTTTTTGATGCACTTTAGAGGGATTCCACCATATATGAAAATATTGAGTTACACTGTATAAGGACAAGTACATGTTCTGCAGTGGGTATCCTGGAAAGCACCAAGACATAATTATTCATTAACCACAAGTCACTATTTTTACATCTACTTCATTGCAGTTAATATTCTTTAGCCAGTAGGAATATATATAGACCTATGATGTTTTATACATCTTTTGAGAAATTTGTAAGCTAAAATAATGGTGCATAAATCAGAACAAGTGATGCCAAAATGTTCTTTTCAGTGAGATTCAACCATTTATTTGAATTATTTGTTGTTTGAATATTTCTTGACAAAGGTCCATTGGTCACAGCACTGAAAATGAATGTTTTTATCAATTTTAAAAATCAATTTTTGTTAAAGGCCCACTACTGTGCTTACTGTCTGCATTCTCAGTGACTCAATGAGCATGATCACAAAATTATGTGTGAATTGTATTCATGAACAGTGGCTTGAAGCTGTAGAGAGGTCAACATTGAGAAGTGTCACAATCATTTTCCTGGTCATTTGGATGTTCAAGGTAGTGAGAGAGCAGACAGACTGGCAAGTTCTGCCACTGTATCCTGCTGTGGCAGGGAAATGGACTGTGTCAACATAATGACTTTTTACTAGAAACTGCAGTCAAATTAAATTAATAAGCGTTATAGTTTATTTGTCATGACCAGAGGGCAATGGAATAATTTATTTGTCATGACTAGAGGGCAATTGTCTGTGCCAAAATAATGACCTCTTATGAGAAGCTGCCCTGTCAAATGAAATTAATGAGGGTGATAATTTATTTTCTAATAGCAGAGACCAATGGACTGTTCCAACATAATTAACTCTTTACTAGAATCTCTGCATGGTCAAATTAAATTACCAGGTAATGAGGGTGATAATTCATTTTCCATGTCTAGAATAAAGTAACTACCCGGTAGACTTACAATATGGAGTCTCAAGAGATTAATGTTGAAAACTGGAATGTCAATCATTGTACATTTGTAGATATACTCATGGAGATATCGGAGCAACTATGGATGTTTCCTGTGTGCAATGATGATTATCCAACGACTAACCCCTAACTCATCATCATCAGGTGCCATGCCGGCTGGTGTAGGCGGTCATGGCTCTCCACAGCTCTCTGTCCACAGTATTATGTATCAAAGTCATTGTTTGTCGTTGTGTGTACCCTGCCGTGCCAGGTTGTTAAACTGTCTAATATTTTCTCACGTTGTCGCCCTCTGTCTCTGCTGCCTTCAATTTTGCCTGTTGTGACTATGTTCTCTAAACCTGCCTGTCTCATGAAGTAGCCAAAAGGTATTCTCAGCATTCTTCTTTAGAACCACATCTCTGTTGCCTCTAATCTCCCACTTTCCAGTCTGTTTATTGTCCAAGACGCACCCATATGTTAGTATAGGGGTTATATAGCACTGCAGAACTCTCTTTCTCACCTCTAATAACAAGGTCATATTACACAGTATATTTTTCATTTTTCTCAATGCTGTTTTTGCCTGTCCTATTCTGCATCTTATTTCAACTAACTAACTGTACTCATTTATTGATTATATTTTTATGAAAAGTAAAATTTCATTATTTATTCCTATTCTTCACTAGATTAAGAGGATGGATCATGGCCGAACAGAGAAGATAAAATAAATACAAAATCACTAACTTTCCTTTCTTCTTACTAGCCGTTTCTGTATCATGGATGATGATGAAAACAGGAAATTGACATTTGAAGAGTTTTCCAAAGGTATGCGTGATGTTGGAGTGATTTTACAGAAGGAACAAGAATATGAACTTTTCAGAAACTTTGACAGGAATGGAGAGGGAACAATTGATTTTGAAGAATTTCTAAGAACAATCCAGGTGTGTGCTGTTGGTTAACACCCCTAGAAAATATATAAGCCTGTAGCCTGTTGCCGTTACTTTCATAATTTTGTGTGAATCTATTATTTGCAACATATGTTTGGGAAAGCTGAACCTTATTTGTTTGGCTACTAAGTGTTCTTCTTCTGTTGTGTTTGTTCTCAAACTCCTACAAATTAACAGAATGTTGTCCGGAGAATGAAATGCATTGTGGCATGGTTTACAGTGTTGCTGTGATGTCTGTGCCTTTCAGCTTAGCACAATCAACTTCAGCATAGCTTCTAGTCACTTTGATATTATATGGAATGGAAAAGTCAACTCTACCTCATTTCCTCATTAGTTGCCTCTTACAATTTACATGAATGAGTAAGCAGAATTACTCTTCTTTAAAGCCCCCCCCTCCCACACACACACAAATGGGCAGCTACTGAGTTTTTAATAGTGTTCTGCCAAAATTATGTATTTAACATTTTTTTGTCATATGTATAAGAAACAATACTTTCAAAAATATTATTCAAATTGTGCTATCTATCTATTTGCTAAACCCTTTGTTGCTTTTCAGCATCGAGGGTAGAAGAGTTTTCTGGAGATTGCCCTCATGAATGATGTGTATATTGTGGAATTTGTTGCCTCTTTAATCTCAGTGATCCATCGTTTTTGTGGCAGGCCTCTAGGTCTGCCTTTACTGTATCGTATATGCCTGTGCCGTATTATATATATTTTGAAAGATAAAATATGATTAGTTTAATTTTAAAGTTTAACTTTAAAAGAAAATTAACAGTATCATATTTTAAAAAATATCATGTCACATGAAATTGATATTACCAAACCCACTGGGGATGGATGTATTGGGCCATTGGTGCAATTAAAGCAGAGACACAATACATGTACATTCTCTGAACTACATGCTGGTGGAAATCTAGTAGGATCATTGTCCTGCTCCAAGAGAGATCCAGCGGGGAGTTTGAGAATGAACACTGAGGAAGAGGCATTACCAAACTTTCACAATAAAAGAAATATATTGATGGTGGCATAATAGTGTAGCTATTTAACTCATGTATTATCTCAGTGTTAATGTATGGTAGTGAAAGCTGGAAATTAACTCAAGCAACAGACAACAAACTAAACAGTTTCGAAAACAAATGTCTGCGCAAACTGATGAACATAAAATGGAGCGACATTGTCACAAATAGTGATTTAAGAGACAAAACACACCAAGAGTATGTTTCAAACATCATAAGAAAACGAAGATGGAAATACCTTGGTCACGTTTTACGACTAGATGTAAACAAAATAAGCCAACAAGTCCTTATGTGGTCACCTGAGGGTAAAAGAAAAAGAGGACCTAAAACAACCCTTAAAAACACCATTCTTAAAGAACGGGAATTAATAGGCTGTAAGACCATCCAGTAACTAAAGCTGCAGGCAGCAGACCGCATCATATGCAGAATCAAAACCTCTGCACTATGTGTTGCTTGCGGCACAAAAGGAACAAACTAACTAATAATTATGTAGATTTTCTATTCCTTCCAGTTTATTTTCCATGTTCCTCTTATATCGATTTCTAACTTTTTTTTCCCAAGGCGTTTCTCGTCTTACTATTTTATTCTTTCTTCGTGGGTTCCAGAGCAATGCTTATTTAGAATTGTTTGGTACTCATCCATATGAACCCGATGAGATGAAAACTTGTAGGAAAGTCTCACAAAGTTATAAAAAAAACCATACACAGTAGGCAAATATATTTATAAATTCTAAATATTAAATATATAAATCAGCAGAGTGATAATTAATTAAATATGTCTATACCTAAATTCTTATAAATGAATTTTATATGAATCCTGTACAATCCTGTGGTACAATCCTGGTAAATGTGTCTACTTTTTTTGCGGGATACGAAATGAAATGAAGGTAATCTGTTATTCATTTTTTTCAACAATTATTTCCCTTGGCTAGAATTGGCTAAAGGTACTAAGAATATCATGGATAGAAGGACGAACCAATGTAGATAGATGTCTGCAAACATCTGAACATAAAACAAGCCTGGCTCCTCAAAACTATCCAAAAAATACAAACATATATTTTGAGCATATAAAGAGACACAATGGTTTAGAAAGATTAATCATGGAGGGAAAAATTACCGAAAAGATAACAAGAGGCAGACCAAAACATCGCAGACCTTCTGAACATGACAATGAAAGAAGCTGGCCAGCTTGCACAGAACTGAGAGACTTACAGAGTGATAGTGAGGACAATGTTCTGTAAAGGACATGTCATCTAGAGAGAGAGAAAGAGAGAATTGGGTAGATATTAAGTTTTATTTAGTTAAAGTCTTCATTATCGGTGGGGCACGACTAGGTAAGGGGGATGTTGTATGCATGGGGCAAGGGTTAGGAATAGCAGCATTTATAAAAAGTCTGAAGGTAGACCCATTTTTGCCTTTCGCTTGGTGAATAGGCTCTCATCAACCTCCATGATCTTGCCCTCTTCTCCAATGCGACATCTGACAGTTGTGTTATGATGTGGTCACACACCTCACACATAAAATATTCCACTCTACCACTGCATTCTTGCCCATTTGCAGTTCTCGTGTGCACCACTAGGCAAAATTCAATTGATTGTGTAAACCCTCCACCCACTAATAGTTTTCCCAAAAAAGTCACAAAAACTCCAATGAAAATGAAGAATGACGTCTTTTAATATGTATACCTTAACATTTAGCTGTGTTTAGTTATATTTATAGGATCATATTTATTATATAGCTTGCTGTGTTTAAGTTATATTTATAGGATCATATTTATTATATAGCTTGCTGTGTTTAAGTTATATTTATAGGATCATATTTATTATATAGCTTGCTGTGTTTAAGTTATATTTATAGGATCATATTTATTATATAGCTAGCTGTGTTTAGTTATATTTTTAGGGTAATTATTATATTATAGCTTACTCTGTAGACATAAAACTGCGAGTGAGAAGATTACTATGTTATTACATCAATTCTATATTTAAATGTGTTTTTTACATAGCCTAAGATGAATGACCGAAGACGGAAATTGGTAGAGGCAGCTTTTGTTAAAATGGATCAAACAGGTGAGCTGTAAGAGAACTACCTTTAGCATATAGCCTATGTAAATTTGTACATTATATAAGCAAGAACATTCTATAGGCAGACTATCAGTTAGGTGTGACAGAAGTGCTATAGGTAGACTATCAGGTAGTGTGACAGAAGTGCTATAGGTAGACTATCAGTTAGGTGTGTCAGAAGTGCTATAGGTAGACTATCAGTTAGGTGTGACAGAAGTACTATAGGTAGACTATCAGGTAGTGTGACAGAAGTGCTATAGGCAGACTATCAGTTAGGTGTGTCAGAAGTGCTATAGGTAGACTATCAGGTAGTGTGACAGAAGTGCTATAGGTAGACTATCAGGTAGTGTGACAGAAGTGCTATAGGTAGACTATCAGTTAGGTGTGTCAGAAGTGCTATAGGTAGACTATCAGTTAGGTGTGTCAGAAGTGCTATAGATAGACTATCAGGTAGTGTGACAGAAGTGCTATAGGTAGACTATCAGGTAGTGTGACAGAAGTGCTATAGGTAGACTATCAGTTAGGTGTGACAGAAGTGCTATAGTCATACTATCAGGTAGTGTGACAGAAGTGCTATAGGTAGACTATCAGTTAGGTGTGACAGAAGTGCTATAGTCACACTATCAGGTAGTGTGACAGAAGTGCTATAGTTAGACTATCAGTTAGGTGTGACAGTTAGTTAGTTAGTTATTCGTTGGATCATCGTCATTGCACTCCGGACAAGTCCATAGGTGTTCAGATCTCTCCTTGAGTGTAGCCGCCATTACACGTTGAGTGACGGTCCCAGTACGCAGTTGATTGACCATCATTCTTTCTTGCAGACGAAACCGCTCTGTTCTAGCGACACCACATTTCAAACTTAATTCCTGTATTCTAGTCATGGAACAAGAGTCATCGTCACTTATACAGCCATTTCTCATGCGTTTTCCCATAGGGCGTTCAAAATGTCTGCTCTATCTATCTCTCCACCAACAGCCGTAGTAGCAGCGAGTGCTGCCAAACTATCTGCTCTCTCATTACCCTGGACTCCCACATGTCCTGGCACAAAAATGAAAGTCACTTTACGCATACAGGAATTCTTCACTGCATCCAGCCAATGTTCCCGAATGTATCCCGCCTGAACTTTCACAATCATGTTCATCGAGTCACTGAGTATGCAGGCATGCTAACAGATAGTCTTCCAGCAGACTCATTGTAAAGCTTTGGTTACTGCCAAAACCTCCATTGTCATGCAGCTTGTGGTATGAGCGAAAGCACCACTTTCCTCTCTGATGGTTCTCCCCCACCTTTGAGCCGTGAAGGCCCAGGCACTTCTGATGTGTCTCAAGTGTGACAGAAGTGCTATAGATCGACTATCAGGTAGGTATAACAGAGGTGCATTTTTGTGTACTTACTATCTACTTACATTGAGTAAAATAGTAGTAGCAGAAAACAAAGACCAAAACAAAGAACAGTGGATTGAGGCCTTGAGAAATGCGAGCTTGAAAGCGGTTACATTTATTTTCGTGCCGGGACATGTAGGCGTTCGAGGCAATGAAAGAGCGGATCAGCTGGCATCGTGTGCGATTGTGGCAAAGGGCGATGGGGCAATGGATCGCGCTGACGTTTTGAACTCCTTAAGAGATATAACACGCGAGAGTGAGACTAATGTGGATGATGATTCCTTTTCAATGGCTAGGATTAAAGATCAGGGATTGAGATGCGGTGTTGCTAGAGGTGAACTTTTTGGAGGGCGCAGAAGAATGATGGTCAACCAGCATAGGACCGGTACTGTCAGCAGAAGTGTGATGGCGGATACACTCAAGGAGAGATCGGAGCAACTATGGATGTGTCCAGTTTGCAGTGATGATGATCCGACGACTAACTAACTAACTAAAGACCAAAGCCTTTTCTTAAACAGCAAGAGGTCAGAAATAGTTGTAAGAAACAGGACACTCCGATGTCAATACCAAAGTGAATGATTCAATACTCAAACAGATCCACCTGTTATCTGTCAGACTTGTGCAGTAGCAATTTATCAGATGTGCCCAGTGGCAATATATCAGATGATGTATCCAGTAACAATATTTCAGATGTGTCAGTAATAATCTGTCAGCTATTCTAATCAGTCATCTTATATTTACTTAACCAGGGGATGGTGTTATCACAGTCAAAGATTTAGCAAAGAACTACAATGTCAAAAAACATCCAAAGTATATCAGTGGGGAGTGGTCAGAGACAAAAGTCTATCAGGAATTTCTCAAGACTTTTGAAGCTGAGGGCCACATAGACGGCAACGTAAGTGAATGTGTTAATGAGACAAAGTATGACTTCTGGTAGAATGACTATTGAAAGTACCGACAAGCGGTTATGTGCTCTGTGGGTAGTACATTGACAGTTATGTATAATATGGCAAAGATAGAGTTTAAAACCGCCTTAGAAAAAGATAATGTGACATTAGTATTATTATCATCATCAAGTGCCATCTCCACCTTGAAGGTTGGTTGCAATGGACCTTCAACATCCTATGTCTCTTGCTTTAGTGATGCACACTGCTATATCATAATGTGTTCATCTTATATTTCCCTTCTATGTGTATCTCTTCCTTCCTCTTGCTTGCTTCCCATCAACTGTACCATCAAGCAATGTCTTCAACAAGGTGTCATGTCTTTTAATATGTCCAAAATCCTTTTTCTAAATTTGTATTTCCTTTAATAGCTATTTTTTTCATATGAAGTGTTGTCAGAACCTCTTTTTTCATTTTATTCTCATTCCATGAAGTTCTCCTTATTCTTCTTTATACAGTGGAAATACGTTATAACAACATGGTCCGGACCAACAAAATATAAATGTAATAACAATAATTCGCTATATACAGACACAGTATAAAAAATAAAGAATAAATATAATAGCAGATTTAGAAAAGTGTTGTTATATTGAGACATTTGTTATAGAAGAATGCACTATAGAGGGATTCTGCTGTATCAACATCTCTATAACTCCTTTGACAGACTACTCAAATAACATAGCCTCCTCTCCTTCTTGACGCATGAGTTAGGGAAGGTAAACACAGAAATAAAAGGAACTGGTCACCCTGCTTAAAAGTTGTTGTAGGCTTAGTACATGAAGAGTTATCTTCATCCCTGATGGGAAATTGCTGCCATAGGATTTACTTAATTATGAGGTTATTCTTCACTAAGAGCTGAAGATTTAAACTCCTCAATTACCATCTCCACCCTACAATATCTTTGGGTCTAGAGAATAGAGTCTTGTAAAAATAGGCCTATTTTAAATATGCCTATGAAAAAAAGAAACAGTCATGTTCTTCCATTAAAGTCACAGGTAGGACTACCAGCTTTTGTGAAGTGGAGGAATAAGGTGCCCATGTTTATCCTTGTATGGCCATCATGTACTACACATGACATAGAAAGCAGAAAGAAAAAAACTTTGTGTTATTTTTTAAAAATTGTAATAAGATATAAGAAAAATAAAAACATGAAATATGTAAGAATGCTGCCATTATTATTGCATACAACATACCAGTACTGACAACCGCAAAAACAGACACTGTTTCAACTAAAAAGTCTTTATCATGGTTGAAAGTTTCCTAAACTGGAGATTTGTCCCATATTAGATATCATCTTTGAAGCAAATGTTGGAAGAAATATATTTCCACTAGCCTTTACTCTAGTGACTGAGTATAATTCTGTGGTGAAGCTGTCATATAATCAATATAAGCATTGCTTACACATTTACATTTGATTACATATCTTACAAAGTAACAAAATATAGTATACAATTCTATCAGTCTGCAGTAATTTTAAAAGTGTATAAATCTTGTTCATATTAATATTTGAGGAATAACTCAAAAGTCCACTGGGGAGCTTTTTCTTTCTATGAAAATTTATTATATTTTGTAATCTGCTTCTTCAGTTACTTACAACTTTCAAGTATTACAATTAATGCTTTTGAGGTTTCTTCATTCATGAAAGTTTTACACTGTCATAAACAATGAATATAACAATGTATAGGTACACTTTGATTAAAACTCATTACAGGACAAATAGGTCTCCAAATCAATTCATCAAAAACAAAAATTATGTACCACCAATTCACATAACGAAATTACTTTAAATGGACAACAACTTGAAAAAGTACAGAAATTCTCTTATCTAGGAAGCAAATTAACACTCGACTGTGATGTCATGCCAGAAATTACAACTCGCATTGCCCTAGCATCAAGTGCATTTGACAGACTGTATAATATCTGGAAGTCAAAGTCAATCAGCACACGCACGAAAATGCGCTTATTTAATTCCTGCATTATTCCAGTGCTATCATTTGGATGTGAGAGCTGGAAAAGCTCTTTATCTTCAGAAAAGAAATTACTGAGTTTCGAGAACAAATGTCTTTGTTCAACTAACACCCATTGGAGTGAATTCAAATCAAATGATAAAATCAGAGAAGAGACACATCAAAATTTCATCACAGATGTTATCAGAAAACGCTGTTGGTCCTACATCGGGCATGTTCTAAGTGCAGACACCAACAGAATACACGACCAATCTCTTGAATGGATACCTACAGGCAAAAGAGCAAGGGGTAGACCAAAAGAAACACTCAGAAGAACAATACTTAGAGAAAGTAAAACAACCAATATTCATACTATTCAAGAACTGCACAGAATAGATTTGAACAGACAGATTTGGAGAGATCTGACCTCTGCCCTATGTGCTAACTTCAGCGCAAAAGGAAAATGAATGAATGAATAGGTACACTAGTAACATTCATTTTCAGTGTCGCGTATGGAACTGAGAAGTTAGAGCTTTGGTCTCACGCCTGTGAGGTCCAGGGTAGAATCCCAATAAGGACTCAAATTATTTTTCTATCAGAGTGTAAATTAGTACACCCATTCCTAACATGACTATAGCAGCAGCATATATGACACAAGCCACTCAAAACCTTCATGGGACTCCCTATTGGTAAAAATGCAGTATTGACAGTTTACACAAATAATTATTGAATCTTATTTGTAGGTCTATCACATTAATGTCCATTTTATTTGTATAACATTAATTTCCCTTTTTTGTGTACAACATTAATGTCCCTTTTATTTGTATATAATTAATTTCCCATGTATTTGTAGCCTATAACTATAAAAATATAATGACTAAAATGTCAACATTTTTATTTACATCGACACTAAAGAAGTTATTACTCCAATTTTTCTTGTTTTGAACAGGTGACCTTGGAGGAGTTCATTTCATACTATGCATCCATCAGCTGCAGCATAGATAGTGATGCGTACTTTGACCTAATGATGCGTAACAGTTGGGGGGCTGATCTTGCAGTCTGACCTGGTAAGATTATAGTAGACTGTCTGAACCACATGTGGAAAGTTTGATGAGTGGCCCGCCAGACTAACTGCCATGTCACAGTATATCCCTGGTAGATCACATATATTTTTCTCTATACAGTTTATCTGTATGGTTATGGTTCATTCTCATAAGGTGTCCAAATCATTTAATTTGTTGTTTCTCTATGTATTCTGTACATGGTCTTATACCGATTCTTCTCCTGATTTCATCATTTCTCATTTTGTCTAGTTTGTCACTCTTGTGGCTTTTCATCTCACATGTTGTAAGTTTTCTCTACTTGGCCGCTGTTAGCGGCCATATCTAGCATTGATAGCAGAATGTTTGCATAAAAATACTGTTTATCATTTGTCTCTTGACTTCCATCTTGATATTTGGATTGAGCAGTAATGGTGATAGCTGGTATGTTGCTATGTTTGTTTTCTGGCATCTTGTCGCAATCTCTCTGTATAATTTTTCTATGTAAATATCTTTATCAAGATCACAAGATAGCAGGTGATGAGTAAAGGAGGGGTGCAGAGAAAGGGTTCAGTACCTGATGGGCTCAGGCGCTATTGGGACAAGGTCACTCAGCTCGAGAATGCCTTGCTCTCAAACACACGGTGTGAGACTCGAATTTGGGCAAGGAGTTAACGATGTCTGTTAACGACGCCTCGGGTAGGAGGGCGAACGAACCAGGGTCCAACTCTTCCGGCGAGTTCTTCCTCATACGGAACCAGGCTCATGGATGAGAAACGGTTCAGTACCCGATGGGCACAGGCACAGTACGTCCAATTGCACGAGTTGAGTTCATAGACGGTGGACACCTCATGCCAGATGGCAATTAAAGGCATGATGAAAACAGATGTGCTGGACCTCTTATGTCCTGACCACAAGTGTCCAACCGAAGTGCAAATAATACAGTTCTACTGTGGAATTTGCAACACAATGTACTTCACTCTCCCTTGCAGAAATCACACGCAATATTCATTGTGGTTATATGAGAGCGAACGCTGAAGAAGAAGAACAAGTAAAGGATAACTCTGCCAATAATCACACCACAGTGCTAAATTAATACGTGAGTGTTAGATGGAGATAAATAATAAATAGTAAATGAAAGATTGGAGGAAAAGAAATAAAATTTAAGATCATAAAAAAGAATATCTACTGACAGGAATGGAGGATCTTTAGACAAAAAGGTAACTAACACAATACTACACCTCAGGGGGTGTTATTTATGCACTGTAGATGTTTTTTTTATTAAGTGACATATTACATTACTTTTGATGGTAAAAAAAAAAAGACCGGAGTCATGTCCTCAGTTCAATGGAGTGTACCTCATCACAAGAGGTACACATTAAATGAACATAGACTGAAGGTAGTAGGCTATTAAATAACGGATATCTATCTATTTATATCTTTCTATAAATCTGTAATCTCTCGAAGTCATAGGAGTACCACTTTGGATGCATCAACATACAGATTCCTCCTCAATTTCTATCTTCAACGATGCAGACAAGCGAAGAAAGATCTTATTCTGTCTAGCCTTGATGTTGTCTGTCCATACTTTTATTTATTCTCCTCTGCTTCTTTCACCTTTGACCATTCCTTGTAGTATGTATATTGTTTTTGACAGGAATCATGTCAGCATACCTTTCCAAACACATTTTCCATTGCAATATCTCAACTGGTGAAAAGTTTAGCTAGTGGCACCCATCTCCTCTCCAATTATCCTTACAATGTGATTACATAGATATGCTTTTTTCTTACAGTCTTCATTACACTGTACCAATCTTGTCACCACATCTCGTTTGTTACACAGTTCATTTTGAACTTAACGCTGAGTGATTCCATGAGAGTAACTAGGTCATTAATGTTAACATCGTAGGATACAATGTAAAAGCTTCTAATCATTGAGTATTACATTCACTTGGTGTTACCGTCGTATCTATTCATAGAAAAACCTTGAAGATATTATCCAAAACACACTGGCTTGATTGACTATTGTGCTATATTCACTAGACAATACATATGTGCCTACACTCCCAGAAATTTTGATGTGTTTTCATCTTCATGCAGCAAAATTGTGTTTGCGTGTGTTTTTTCTGAAGCTCTCATTAGATTTCTCTTGTTAGAGAACAATAATCCTATTAGATTTCCATCAGGAAGTATCATAGTCAGATACTTGGCTTAACCATAGTCAGATGCAGACCTTTGGTATATCACAACAGACCCTCCATTAATTTTTATGATAAAAAGCTTCAATATAATGTCAGCAGTTAAGGACATTAAACATCTGATAATGATGATACAGTAAAAAATAACATAGACCTATGTCTTATTTTCTCATTCCAGAGTGTTCCTTACCAACATGCAACAGAAACGGACTCATCGGTGTATAATTACTTGAATGTATTTATTTTCTTACTTTACTATCACAATGTATAGTTATTTAGCTTCCATACATTACTTCACTATCGCAATGTATAGTTATTTAGCTTCCATACATTACTTCACTATCACAATGTATAGTTATTTAGCTTCCATACATTACTTCACTATCACAATGTATAGTTATTTAGCTTCCATACATTACTTCACTATCACAATGTATAGTTATTTAGCTTCCATACATTACTTCACTATCACAATGTATAGTTATTTAGCTTCCATACATTACTTCACTATCACAATGTATAGTTATTTAGCTTCCATACATTACTTCACTATCACAATGTATAGTTATTTAGCTTCCATACATTACTTCACTATCACACTGTAATGTCGGTCCAATCCTAGTAGCTGGGCCTACATTTCACACTTTTTAATAAATCTGCATCAAACCAAAATTGTATGTAATCATTGACCTTCTAAGCAGGAAATAAGGTGATCAGTGAACGAAGACAGGATTTTGATGATGTTTGCTACTAAATGTTCAGTTGACAGTATCAATTGTGAGGAGAGGGTTTGCTATGTTAGACCTATGTTATCTATTCTTCTGCGTTCATTTTCAAATCAATTGTGGGGAAAGGAATTGCTTGCCCAGGTAGGCAATGTGGAGAAAGTGTCTTACCAATTTGCACGTAGCCCCCTCTCGACTCTGTAAAACAATTCCAAAGGAAAGGCAACACGAATATGCTTGGGAACAAGCAGAACTGCTGGAGATAGTTTAATACAATGACTAAATACTCAATAGACAGGACAAATATGCTGTACTAAGAATTAGGTATTTATCCTCATTGGTGCATAACTCATATAGTAAAAAAAAGTAAAGTAACCCATAGCATTTATTAATGCCGTAGGGGTGTGAGATGTTAGCGATCTCACATTTCACAGGCTCTGCATATGAGGGCGGTAGCCATCTCCTCTCCCTCGCAGGTCTTTACTTTCCGGATTAATCCGGTACCCATTTAAGGCTGGGTTGACCTGGGAGCCGTTGCGATCTGAAAATATTTCCGCCTCAACTGAGAAATGAACCCAGGACCACTCATATGCGGAGCCAGTGCGCTAACCACTGCGATAACGCGGCTCCCGAACTCATATAGATATGCTGTCAAATAGATGAAATCATCCACAAGTTTGGAAGAAAGGAATCAGTTTTAGATTGAGAGTAGCCTAGTTGATACTGAGCTGGCATACTGTCAATGGGTTACAGCGCGCCAGGCTCAAAACCACGTCCGGATAAAAAAATTTTGATTGTGGTTTCTTGCAAGAATTTTTAGCGTGATTCTTGTTCCTCCAGTTGACCCAGCTGTAAATGGGTACCTGATGCATGTGTTGGGGAAGGTAAACACAGCAAGGAAGGGAACTGGCCACTTCACCTAATAGTTGCTGAAGCTTAGTACATGAAGAGTTATCTTCATCCCAAACGGAAGGTTACTACCATGGGATCCAACATTTAGATTGATGCTACGACAGACTTGAACAACACATGTACGAGAAGTGGGGATCTCCCTAGCGTAGTGGTTAAGCTGTTCGCCTTGTGTTCAAGAGGTTATGAATTCGAATCTGTCTCATGTCGTCTTGTGTACAAGTTGGATTTTTCTGAGATCCCTTTGAATTATTGTTTGAAGCTACGGAGTTATGTGCTATGAGCGTGCCGTTTCGTTGAGACTGATTAAATATGGGAAACTGAGTACAGTGAAGTCAATCCTCTACGATTTTTGAACCTTTGAATGTACGAGAAGTTTTAAGTTGGTGACACTGATATGTGCCCCTGTAATCTGCAAAAAAAAAAAAAACATATTTTATAGAATTTCGCACCGTAATCACACTACAAGAATAAAACTATAGGCAACTGAAACAACTCTGACAGACAACCTATACAGCCCTAACTCAGGGCACATGACCAAAGTAGAGTTCATTGAAGAAATCTATATCTGGGCTTGACTGACAATGTGATCTCATTTTTTACAAAGTTTTATAGGCAACAAATTTTAAAACGACTTCCTGGTAAACATCAGCAGAAACTCGTTAAAATACACAAGGGAGATAACAGTTAATTTATTTGCTCTGCGCTATTTATGAAGATAAATATGTAGTGGACTCCCTTTATAAAAATTGGTCAGGACAATTTCTAATGATTCAGTATTGGATCTACAGACTAAGATATTTAATCTACAGACTAAGCTGAAAGTTTACAGATCAGTGGTACTTCCTGTGCTGTGTATACGCTAGTGAAACATGAACTGTGTATATACATCATGAGAGGAAACTCAATCACTTTTACACAACTTGTCTCAAAAAAGTTATGAACATCAGATGGCAATGCAAGATTCCAGATACCACTGTCCTTGACAGATCTTGTATTCCTAAAATTGACACTATCCTGATGCAGACACAAACTTCATTGGGAGGTCATTTGGTACATATGCCAGACCATCACCTGCCAAAGATACTTCTCTATGGTGAGCTGGGGAAGAGTACACAATCTCTAGGTGGCCAAAAGAGGCGCTACAATGACTCATTAACGACCTCACTGGAAGTTTTTCTTCTTCTTCAACATTCATTCTCAAATTCCTGCTGGATCTCCCTTGTAGCAGGACTATTATTACTAGATTTCAAGCAGGATGTAGTCCAGAGACTGGAAATGCGTTGTGTCGCTGTTTTATTTGCACCAATGGCCCGACACATCCGTCTTTGGCGGAACTGGAAGTTTTTAAAATAGACCAAGATACATGGAAAGAACATGTACAAAATAGATCTACATGGCACTCTAGAGTAAAAAAGGGTGCATCGTCTTATAAAAAGAGGAGAAATACAGCAGCTCAACAGCGGAGAATAGCTAGAAAGTCACGGATAGACCAAAATCTGTCTACAGTGGTCATTCCATGCCCAAACTGTCCAATGACATTTACAGCTCGAATAGGACTTATTAGCCATTTACAAACTATTAAGCATGGACATAACTCTAACTGAATTTTCAAAAGTGGATGTAACAAACGGTCATCATCATTTGTGGTGGACGAACACACATATTGGATGAGCGATTCTCTTGCTAGGTGGTTTGGACATTTTCTTTGAAGCCTGTTATTACTTGTTTCTTGAAATGCTTTGTTCAACAGGTCTCATTCTTTCAGCCTTTTTGGATTATCAAACTGTAATGTAATTTTATATTTTCTTTGACATTTTGACTGTTTTTTTTACATTTCTTTGATGGGACTTATCATTGTTCCGAGTATTATTCAGTCTTATATTTTGAACTCTTAAAAATTCTGGCAACAAAAAAAGTAGACAAATTGTCAGGAACAGTTGGTAATCTCCTTCAGTACCAAGTACCCCAGAGCTTCAAAAAAGTTGAGTCTCTGCTAAAAACAGTCTGGACTTCAGTGGAGATTCAGTGGATCGACACAGAAACATACCTGAGCAAGACAATATCAACAATTTAACAGAAATAAAAATAATATTTCAACTGGGAATGGGACACTGCAGACTAAAAGCACACTTTCCCTCACACTGAATGGACATCAGTGACTCTGTAGCCTGCATCTGCAGAGCAACAAAATAGATACTAAAGATTGTCCCAGATTTGGTGTTCACAGAAGAATTGTCTGGTCCACAGGCTCTAGAAAACAAACTGTGGGGAACCCACAAATAACCTAAAACAAATCTCTAAACATTACTAAAACAGTGGAACCACATTACCCGTTATAACAGCTTCATCAAAACTGATAAAATATATATTTAATAACAGAAAGTCGCTATATACAGTACAAACAATAAAGAATAAATATAATTGGGGATTTAAAAAGCGTTGTTACATAGAGAAATGTGTTATAAAAGAATGTGCTATAGAGGGATTCAACTGTATCATACTGGATTATAATAATTAATTGCAAATAAATTCTGGACAGAGGAAATATTGTATGTAATAAACAAATGTAATAAACAAAATTTGTTATAGACAATTATATACATTAAAGAATTAGCTAATTGGGGATTTTGAAAAATGTTAAAATGAGGAATTTTTTTTATAAACTTGTGCTTTAAAGATATTTAACCGCACCTAATTCTATAAATAATGTTGTGGATATTTTTGTGTGGGAAGAAGGTATTCAAAATCTGTTCCTCTGTTACCATCACCAATTTTTGCAATAAAGTCATCCATCAAAATGATAATATCATGTTTGGGTACTAAATGTAAAACATCAACTAGAGTGTTGTAGAATGTGTCTTTCGACAAGTCAGAGAAAGTAAAACAATCAATACACATACCATTCAAGAACTGCACAGAATAGCTTTGAACCGACAGAATTAGAGAGATCTGTACTCTGCCCTATGCGCTAACTTCAGTGCTAAAGGAAAATTAAATCTATAAACATGCAGACTAAACAACATCTCACCTTCCAAAATTATTAGGACCTACTGTGTCATCCTCACAGACCACTGGGTCAACAACCAACCAACTAAACTTGGACATATATTATTAGGACATACTGTGTGAGCCCATGTACCATTATATCACCAACTAACCAATTAAACTTAGGGATGTACAGTGGAATCCCTCTGTAGTTCATCCATTTATAACAAATTTCCCGATATAACAAAACTTTTCAAAATCCCTCAATTATATTTATTTTTTATTGCTTGTATTATATATAGTGAATTTCTGTTTTTAGGCCTACATATATATATATATATATTGTCAGTCCAGACCAAGTTGTTATAATGGGATTCAACTGTATTATTATATGACAAGTGAATTTCTTCTTCTTTTGTTCTTTGTTATACATTCCATATTTTTCTGGTTCTATTTGTAAAATTAAAAACTTAGACCATGGTGGCTGGATCCACGATCTCTACTATGTTTCTATGGTTAAAAAGTCTGATATAACCATATTGGACTAACATCCACGATTGAAAAGTTCTTGCCTCACCATAAGGGGCACTTTCTATTTAACCAAATATATATTTGTAAAATGTTCTGATGAAATAATTTATATATTGTATATACAGTTGTTCTTTTTTTATTTATTTTTTGTTTATACCCCTTTATGCCTTGCAGTGTCAGGGGTAGAAGAGTTATCTGGAGAAGGCTTTTTTGTGTGCTTCATATATGTTTGTTTTCGTTGACTCTTTTATTTCTGTAATCCATCGTTTGCAAGGTCTCCCCCTGGATTTGTATCCATCGTGTCTGTATAGTAATGCTTTTTGTGGTGCACTGATGGTAGTCTGGAAGCATGTGAAAACCACTTAATATGTTCTCTTTTTATGTAATCCAGAATTGGCATTGTGTCTGTTAGTCTTCTACTGTTTTCATTTCTGATTCTGCCTCCTGTTACTCCTGAGGATTCGACGTAGACAAGTCATTTCTTTTGTAACAAGTTTTCTTTTGGATTTTGCTGTTAGTGTCCACGTTTGACATTAGTAGCATAGTAATTGTATGATGATCGTTTTGATATAGTGCAGTTTTGGTGTTCATATTCACATATTTGTTTATGAAAATAGGAGACATCTGCCCCAAGATTTGGTATGCTATGTTGGATTTCTTTTGTGTTTTTCCCATTCGATGATATGATGCTTTCAAGATGTTACTGGTAATTCTTTTACCTGTTTAAGTTATTGATCATCAATTAGAATAGTGATGTTTCTTTCTGATTTTGTGATTGACATTACCTCAGTTTTTTTCTGTGTTTATCTTCATGTTAAAGTCCCTACATGTTGTGTGGAGTATATTTATATGTTATTGTAATTGTTATTTTGTCGCTGCTGTTATTTCTTGATCATCTAGAAAAAAGAAGTTCGCTCAGAAGGTTTTTTAGATTGTCTTCTTCATTAGTGTTGCCAATTTTAGATATGCATATGATATATGTGATGAATAACAAGGGAGATAGAACATATCCTTGTCACATGCCAGAGTGTATGTGGAATTTATCTGAAAGCCCAAAACTTGTTCCAACTGCACATTGACTACCTGTGTAACAACTTCTACACAAGTTGATTAGATGTTGTGGAACCCCATATTTTGATAGTATTTTCCAAAGTTTTTATCATACAGTTGTTGCATAGTTTATATTATATAATTTGTTTTCACTGGAGATAATGGTGGCACGAGTACCTGAACTGCGACCTCCATTATGTTTAGTGGTTAGACACTTTTGCATAATCACATTGGACTCATTCATATGTCTACATATTTCACCAAAGAGGTACATGTAACTTGTTATAAAGAAAACATGCTGCCACCAATATCCTTAGAGGTAACACTTACCTGAAAGATGACCTCCATTATTTGTGATAGTCATAGCCTCCGATATAATAAAATTGGACTCTGTCCACAGTTGAAAGGAGTGTAATTCATCGTAAAAGGTACTTTGTTATTTTAAATTAACATGATTTATTTGTGTATCGATGTATTTGCTACAATGGTGTCCAAAAAGGTTTGAACATATAAGAAGGTGACCTCATCAAAACTACAAAAAAAAATCATAAACTAACATATTTTTGACATGTAAAAAGACAACATTGGGTTAAAAAGATTAATTATGGAGAGAAACTTTTCTGGAAAGAGAACAACAGGCTGCCCAAGGCATTGATGGACAGACCATATTAAAGATTTTTTTGAATATAACACTAGAATAAAAAGGAGAAACTTAGAAACAGGGTGCTGAAAGGCTGCTAATCAATGATGATGTGATGGATGATGGTGAAATAATCCCTTTAGCTGTAAGTAGGTAGCTCTTGACAGCCCATAGTCTTTCAGAAAAAAAAAGCACAGGATCTTTTCTGAGGTGACACCCACACTCATGTAAAGGTGTCACAAAGTCATGGTTGTGTAAGGAAGATTTATGGATGGATAATGCTAATCAATGGAAACACACAAATCAACGGTGCCTAACACACATAGCACAGAACAGCACTATCCATGAACACATAACAGAGCTAACATGATGGAAATTCAATGATAACTCTGTTTCCAGTGATTAACAAAACTTATTGCCCTGTTTCCAAGTTTTATCTGTCGAGTTACAGCTTTGTTGTTACATTTCGTACCCATTATAGAAAAAACAGTACAGTTTGTACAGAACCGAGATGCTTACAGAGTATTAGTGAAGATAAAGTTCCATAAAGGATACGGCACATAGAAGAAGATTAACCATATTTGTAAATAAATAATTAAAACAATTGTCCAGAAGTATTCTTTGATTCATTGTTAATTCATTGTTAAACATATTCCTCTCATGACATTTCCTGTTTGGTTTCATTCTACACTATTTTTGATACAGTGGAATCCCTCTATAGCGCATTCTTTTATAACATATTTTCCTCTATAACAACACTTTTCAAAATCCTCAATTATATTTATTCTACCGGGGTATATTGCTTGTACTGTATATAGTATATTTTTGTTATTGCATACATATTTTGTCTGTCTGCACCAAGTTGTTATATCGGGATTACACTGTACTATTTTATTGTTCTCATTAATATCAAATAAAAGATGATGGCATATGAGGTCAAATAAATTCTTACTTTGTATATGTCAAATAAATGATGACACTTGGACATTTACTTCTTTCTTTTTTAGCATTTATTCTCAAACTCCCGCTGGATCTCTCTTATAGCAGGACAATCTTTCTACTAGATTTCCAGCAGGATGTGGTCCAGAGAGCAGAAATGCGTTGCATCACCATTTTATTTGCACCAATGGTGCGACACATCCAACTTTGGTGGGTGCACTTACTAAATGTGTAGCAGTGGTGAGGCATACATAAAAGCAATGTAAACATTGCTTATTATTTACATTTGATTATATATCTTACACAGTAATAAAATGTAGTATAACATTCTATCAGTCTGTAGTCATTTTAAGTGTATGGTTGGTTGGTTGGTTGGTTGCTGATCCAGCGGTCCATGGGCTCATGCCCTTTGGCCTAATGCCATTAGATGGCATTATATTGCTGGGAAGTCTGTGGATTTTTGGCCCACCCCGGAACAGAGCCAGAGATTAACTATCACACCTCCAGGAAGGTAGGTTTGAACCTATGCACTGCGCCTAGCCACTGTAGCCAAGATAGGGTTCACTGTGCTCATTCCCCGCCACCAATTGACTACTGGTTATGCCGAACTTCTCTATAGCTCCAGGCATGCAACCAAATGTTCAAGTCAAAAGGATTGTCACGTCCTGAGTCACTGTGCCTCCATGATGGGCCTCAGCCATAGGAAAAACAGTGATGTCAGTTTCCTCCTCCTCAGTGCTGCACAGTATATCTCTGGCTCCCTCCCAACCACAGAGGGTGCATACATATATATTCAGGCAAACATGAAATACATTTCAACAACAAAACAAAATCATAACTGTATAGATGACATGCCATGAAGCTTCTATAAGAAGATAACCTCAATATAACGGAATGTCATCCACTAAGGTTTTCTGTTGCATGGATGGTATGTCTAGTGGGCCATTGGTGAGACACACAGACGCAACCTCATGCGTATTTTAAGTGTATAAATCTTGCCAATATTAATATTTGAGTAATACAGTGGAATCCCTATATAGCACATCCTTTTATAAACAAATTTCCCTCTTTTCAACACTTTTAAAGATCTCAAATTATATTTATTAATCTATATTGCTTGTACTGTATACAGGAAATTTCTTTTATTACATACATATTTTGTCGGTCATGACCTTGTTGTTATAACAGGATTCCGCTGTAGTTTGCCAGCTCACGGGGAAAAAAAAACAGCGTTTCTTTCTATCATATTTTGTAGCAGCTACTTCCATCACTTACAACCTGCTCATAATAAAATTAATGCTTTTGACGTTTCTTCATACATGAGTTTCACACTCTGTTGTATGCAATCCTTGTAAGCAAGTCTCAAATTTCTTCCACTAGGTGCAGGCTACTCTTAATTTGAAAGACTTTAGCGGGCAAATTGAAGTCCTTTTTTGTTTTATTTTATGTAGTAATATTTGATATTAGAATAACAGGGGTAGATAACCAATCTCCGAACTGAAAGATCCAGCATTCTACTTCTTTAAGGAGTGTTTTTTTTAAAAACATTCTATTCGCCCGTGTTTTGCCGGGGACCGAAAGGGGAGCAAAGAATAGCAACACTGTTTACCTTCCACGCATGTCATAAAAGGCGACTAAGGAGGTTATGGGATGGAGTTGTCTGTCCCATCCCATATAGGGTCAGTGACCCAAAGCCATGCTGAAGTCGGATGTGTCAGGCTGAAAGGCGCAGATATCGCAGCAATGCTGTAAACCATGACACAACACATTCTGTTCTCCGGACTATATCCTGCTAATCTGCAGGAGTTTGAGAACGAACGCAGAAGAAGAAAAACATTCTATAGAATCTGTGATACATAAGTATATTGTAGTAAAAATAGCATGGTGGGGTAAGGCCAGTATATAATAATAATAATAAGACCCATCAGGGTAGTAGGTGTGCTACACTGGAGAAAGCAAAAAAAAGCTCTCCAAAAAAGCCTCTATCCTAAGCCATTTGAAAGAATGTAAAAAATCATGCCCAGGCAATTCCTTGATGTTATCAATCCAGGATTATCTTCCCCTCTTCAAATGTATCTTGAAAAATAACTAAAAAGTGAGGCATGTCCCGTTACTTGTCCAAAACAAACAGTACGTCATTTCACCACTGCCAAAAGTGGTTCTTGATAACCTGTTAGGTACCTTCAAGCCATTTTGTCTTAATAGCAAATATTCATTAATTTAGACTTGGGGATGAGACCTTTGTTGTGTTGTCATCCATGTTGTTTTCAAACATTAGTTGTTTTATTTTGTTCTCATTTCCCATAATTTTTAAAATCTGCATCTCTATGATAATACTTGTGTGTACGTAAGTCATTGTTGCTGTGGATATCTCTGCTGTTAAATGTCTGCTGTCCACTAATGGTTTTGTTATGGTGTCATTATTTTTACAACTTTTACTGTTTGTCTTGTATTTTCTTGAAAAAGACCTTAAGGTTGAAATGTTAAAACTGTCTTGTACTGTTATCTGTATTTTTTTCTTATCCAATAGTCTGTGTGTTCACTGTAAAGTTGATTGATCTTGTGTTTTACATAAGTGCTATTATTGTACAGCAGTCTCACTTGGGTACATCCGAAGATCACATAATTAACCTCTGACTTGGATTTTGAGTCTGCATACTCTATGGATGGCTACTGGAACAGATAGCAGAGCCCTATTGCAACAGATAACAGAGCCCTATTGGAATGTCTTGTGTGCTATGATGCTGGTTTCTAATCAAGAATCGAATGAATATGATCCTGATTATTCTTCTACTAATGTGTTCAGACACATGTACATTGGAAACAGCTTACGAGGGCAGCAATATTTTTTATTTCATATGCAATAAATTTAGCAAATAGTCCTACTTTTGTATCCTTCTCTGCTGCCAGGACCTGTAGTTTAAGGAGCAAAGAATAGGGCCAGTATTTTCTTGTCTGAATTTCTTACATTTGTCTTTTATTAAATAATCCCATTGGATGACAAAGAGATGCAGACCAGCAGAGCATTAACCTGTGTCCTTTTGTGGCCGATTCCTAAGTGATGGGGGATGCTAGATGTGCAATGCATCTGACAGAAGAATTTATGAGATAGTTGGCCTAGAAGTGTACACTGTGCTACTCATAGGACACGCTAATCCTGGTGCATAGAATGCCTCCCATCAAGGACAATACCTGCATCCATAAACCTCCCTTATACAACGCCTTTGAGATAACCTTGCATGAAGTCCAGGTGTCACCTCAGTCACAACTGAAAATAACCTGTGCATTTGTTTGAAAGACTATGAGCTATCAAGAACTACCTGCTCACAGCTAAAGGGATTATTTCATCATCATCATTATGTATCCTTGCGCGTTTCCTGCTCAGGAGCATATAGGAATGGGGATTTAAAGACTAGGTGCCCACATCAAAGGGTTAAGAGTTCATTTATGACTCGTACTTCTGTTACCTCTGACCACAGATTTGGTCCAGTTCAGGCGTCTGATATAATCATACTGAATATGAAAGAAAAGTAAAACTTTGCTTATAAATGTTCTTTAATTAAATTTATTCTTTACAAGATTTTTAAAAAAAGAAGTACATGTCACATTAAGCTGTACATTTCAGGTGCAAAGTCTGTGTGCTTTAGTCTGTCCTTCCCAGGTGAATAATAGTGTTTTTGGATTTGGGTTTGTCATATATTTGCAGATTTCTTTTCCAGAATTTTCCACTGTTCATTTCTTCAACCAAGTCTCTCTGTTCACAGATTTCAACATCCTTTTTAATGTGTGCATGGTCATTAGTGTATATAGCTGTTCTTGTCTTGCTCCCTCTTTGCTAGTCTGTCTGCCTTATCATTGCCATGCATGTTTGAACAGCCAGGAATACATGCATAACAATGTTAACTTCATGAGATGTAGGAATGATTGGTATAGTGATCTATTTGAGTTTAGGCTTACAATGTCCACAGAATTCTAGAGAAGACAATGAGTCTATAAATTTGACAATGTTTTGGACTTTAGATAGAAAAGCATATATCATCTTCTAATATCATCTTCGGTGGTACATGGCAACTTCTACAGCAGTTATTTCAGCGTCATGAATTTCTATCACAAATTATAGAAACAGAAAACTTGTTGAAAGTATGTGAAAATTCTTTGTAGAAAGTTGAGTGATCTCTGTCTGGTATAAAAATATGGTTCAATACAAGAAGACATGCCTACATTTTAATGAAATAAATGTTAACCTTGAATAGAACTAATCCGACATTACCGCAGCAACTATGGATGTGTCCAGTTTGCAGTGATGATGATCTGACGACAACTAACTAACGACATCATTTAACAAAATGAAATATCGATAAAGACGCATTTTACAGTCATTAGGTGCATTGATCTTCTGTCAGATGCATCGATATGCACGCTACACACAGAGAGACCCTCTGCTACCCTTGGATTACCCTGAGGGATGAGAGGGCTATCCGTGGGTAGCACACATATCGATTCATCTGGCAGCTGTCCTAGAGTCTTTTTAATCTCAGACAAATTAACCAACAGTGACTTCACGAAAGCTACGCGTACTTTATCAAAGTTGGAATGGAACTGCTCATGATATTAAAAAATTGGAATATATGTACTTATTCTTGTACTGTACCGACAAGAACAATTAATATTGTTTCACAAATGTTAGGAATGAAAGGTCATATATAGGATTCATTGTCTCAATTGTGGCAGATACATTGCTTTTGTGGTACCACAGCCTGAATGGGGAGCAAATAGAGATGCTGTTACCTACGAGGCATGTCATCAAAGGTGGCTTTGGGATAGAGTTTGCTGTCCCATCCCATAGAAGATTGAAGTGACCGAAAAGCCATACTGAAGTCAGGTGAGTTAATGATGAAAGGTGCAGATCACAGCTAATCAGCAAACCATGACAAAACACATTCCTTCTACATCCTGCTAATATGTAGGAGTTTGAGAACAAACTCAGAAAAAGAAGGCAGACACATGTACCAAGTGTAAATTCCTCATCTGTCTTCTACGTCCCTTAGACCAGTGGTTTAACAGTGGGTCCTATGGCCTCCATTGTCAGCAACAGAGAAAACAATTTTGAAGTGGAGAGGGACAGAGGAAAGTAACAAATTGGACAATGAATATGCTGAAGATGGATGTCTCCGGCCATTGGCACAAATAAAACGGTGACACAATGCATTTTCATTCTCTGAACTACATCCTGTCGCAATCTAATAGGACCATTGTCCTGCTAAAAGTGAATTCTAGCAGGAGTTTAAGAATTAATGCTAAAGAAAAAGAAGAACAATGAATAACAAGGTATAATAATAAGCCCATCGCTTGCCAGAGTCTTAAGAGGTGTGAAACTGGAGAAATGGGCACAAAAAGCCCTCCAAATACTTCTGTTCTCAGCCATTCATAGAAAAATCATGCCTAGACCATAGTTTGAATTTATCAATCATAGATTTTCTTTGTCTCTTCTCCTTCTATCTTCAATTGTTCCTTGCAAAATAATATTTGAAAATGAGTTGTATCTCATTACATGCCCAAACCAAATACATTTACGCCTTTTTACCACTGCCATAAGGCGTTCTTGATAACCCGTAAGTTTGTTTGTTTGCTGCCAGACATATATATATAAACCTTAAAAAATCTCAGTAATTGTACAGAAAATCGACAACCTTTTTATAAGCACTAATATGGTCATTGAAGAAAAAAAATGGTATCCGAAAGGAAGCTATGGGCAGAAAGATCTTGAAACCATTGCCATAAACCACTAACAAATCTGATGAGAACCATTGCCTTAAACCATTAACAAATCTGAAGAGAACCATTGCCTTAACCACTAATAATTTTCATGCTGGTTTTCCAAGTTTCTGCATTCTACAACACAACTCATCATCATCGCATGCCGTCTCTGCAACGGACCTCCAACATCACATCTCTTGCTTTGTTGGTGTACTCTGATAGACTGCAACCTGTCAATCTCGTGATTTTTCTCTCCCACCTGTACCTCTGCCTACCTCTTGCTCGCCTTTCCTCCACTCTACCCTCAAGTATGGTCTTCAACATGGTAACAAACAACTAGACCTGATTAATATACAGTAATTTCACATTCTAATTCATATAATACAAGACACTGCACATTCCGATAAACAAAAGCCAATATCCTTTGTCTGAAAAAAAAAGTTTCTGTTTTAAGATGATCTGTGCTCACTCTCAACTGTTGGAGGATGTTCCAGAACAGTGTCTATAAGACCAAAATCCAATGCTTCCTGGGGGCTCATAAACCTATCACGTTCCATACTCTTCTCTAAAATAAAAGAGAAAAAAATTTATTTAGAAATTGAAAAATATATCAACCAGATACAGTGATGATGATGAAATAATCCCTTTAGCTGTGAGCAGGTAGCTCTTAACACATGATGATGATGAAATAATCCCTATAGCTGTGAGCAGGTAGCTCTTAACACATGATGATGATGATGAAATAATCCCTTTAGCTGTGAGCAGGTAGCTCTTAACACATGATGATGATGAAATAATCCCTATAGCTGTGAGCAGGTAGCTCTTAACACATGCTGATGATGAAATAACCCCTTTAGCTGTGAGCAGGTAGCTCTTAACACATGATGATGATGAAATAATCCCTATAGCTGTGAGCAGGTAGCTCTTAACACATGCTGATGATGAAATAGCCCCTTTAGCTGTGAGCAGGTAGCTCTTAACACATGATGATGATGATGAAATAATTCCTTTAGCTGTGAGCAGGTAGCTCTTGATTATTGGTTAGAAACTAGCCTCACAGCATGTGGGGCATTCCCGTAAGTGCTCTGCCCCCTGTTCCAGCAGCCATCCGACTCGATGGTGTTTCGAGTCCAATGCCGCTGAAACAGATGTCGACATCAGAGCACAACTCTGGCCCTTGCGGCAGGTTTCTTTGTTGTTCCGTCCACTCACGCCGTGCCCGCAACTAGTTCAAGCACAAAGTCGGCCTGCCGGAACAACATGGTAAGTGTTATCGAAGGTTACGACTACGGAATTGTATAGATGACATGCCATGAAGCTTCTATAAGAAGATAACCTCAATATAAAGGCATGTCATCTACTAAGTATTTCTGTTGCATGGTTGTACCCCGATATTGTCTATTTTCTCTGTAATTACTGAGCGTATATGCTTCATATTTTGCATGAGTGCATATTTCATAACCACATTACAGATTTATTATTACTTATCTAGATTGAACAGATTTATCGCAGCAGTTGCTACGAATGTAGTTTGTTGAATGAAGCGCAACCCAACTTTCTGCCAATATTCTTTCACTTTCAATATATGGTCCTCACATTTTATCCAGAATTCTTTGTCAATGACAGAGAGCATAGTACCGTCTTTTTCCGTCTATAAGCCCATCCGATAATAGGCTGATGGGGTACTTTCAGGACCCATAAAGTTTCTAAAGTCTAAAGTCGGTTTATAGACAGACATCCCAAAAAAATTAAAATTGCCGGTAATAATAAACTCCGTCATCATAAGAATGAATGGACATGCTAAATGGAAATTACCCGGTAACACAAACTTTTGCAACTGTAAGATAAGGGCATTCCTTTAATTTGCCTCACTCACATTACTTGAATGAAAGAATCAAGGAATGAATAGGCCACTGTACTCCGGGAACAATACATCCAAAGATAATACTGCGCTGCCTTCCCTAACCACATCTATAGACGGTTTATGATGTGGCAGGACTTTGGAACAACAGATCATACTTTCCTGAATGAATTACTTGTGTTGGGTGTCCGGCACTATGTGGAAGTACGCTAGTGAATAGTAATTACTAAAACTATTTTCACACCTGATTCTGACAAAAATACAGGAGACAGTACGTCGAAGCAGGAAACGATACAATAAAAGAATGGCGAGACAAATGGGCACCGTCACATCTCTTTGTTTTTAAAAGATACCGAAGAGTTTGAACTTTCGTACTGGTATGTTTATCTTGTAGGAATATACAGTAATAAATATGACAGAGGATTTTTAAATTGACTGTGTCTGCCATTAAATGTGCAGTTGGGGGGGGGGGGGGGGTCAATACTGGCGGAATTTTACTACAACATGCCTATGACATGTCAGGATTTGGAACGTTGTTTCAAGTCTTCTATAAAGAAAGATAGCATTAGGTCACTTATCTGAATGGTATCAACAAACAAAATGTAAGGGAAACTCGGATTGGTTGAGCTGATTGAAAAGGGTAGGACCAGTAGTCAATCTGTGACCTCAGTGGGCTGGACTAATTAACATAATATAAGACGGTGACTTGCGGTAGCTAGCCAAGAATACTGCACAAGTAGTTTAGCTTCCAGAACGTAAATTTTTATTGTCATTTATTTGTGTTTTATAAGAAGATGCCTGGACAGAAACGAACATCGTATACTGCTGGTTTTAAGTTGGATGTTATCGCTTTTGCTGAGAAATCCAACAATTCCATGGCTTTCCGTCACTTCATTGTGAACAAAAAACAAGTTCGAGAATGGAGGGAAAAAAAAGGAAGAATTATCTCTGATGCCAAGGTCAAAAAAGAACATCAAGTGGTCGTACAGCAACATTCCCTGTGCTGGAGAAGAAATTATCTGAATAGATAATGGAGGGCAAGATATTGTTTTGGACCTTTAAATTTCCAGAGAATATTTTCTTCTCTGCATATTTATGATTTTCATTTCAAGTTTTGGTTTACTTTTTCTATCAATATTACTTTAGTTCTAAGTGACAAACCCAAACTCAGTATGTTTCCAGGGCCAGAATGAGAAGTAAAGAATAGCAACACTGATTTGACAAGCATGTTGTAAGAGGTGACCAAGGATCAGAAGTGGAGTTGGCTATCCCACTGCATAGATCACAATAATCAAAAAGACATGCTGAAATTGGATGTGTCAGGACAAAGGCTCACATAGCGCGGTCAAACTGCATACTATAACAAAGTTCTCAGGACTATATCATATTAATCAGCAGGGATCTGAGAACAAATACACAATAAAATATTTGAAAAAATATGCGGAAGAGGACTCCAAATATATAGGCATACGTACCTATAACATCCAGAGGCTGTCGGGTATGTTTCACATACAAACGGTTGATTTGTTTCTTCAGTTTCAAGATCTCCTCGGCTTGAATTTGAATATCTGTAGCTTGACCCTATAGGATGAAAACAATGAAATGCTTTTATCTATTATCAGTATAGAGCAATGGTGGGCACAATATATCCCATGTTCCAAATAGGTCTACTTCTTGTAAAGATAGGTAGGTCTCATGGCAGAATCCTGCCGTCGGGGATGAAGATAATTCTTCATATACTAAGTCGCTGCAACTATTAAGTGAGCTGTATTTACATTACTTAACCCATGTGTCAGGTACCTATTTACAGATGGGTCGACTGGAGGAGCAATCGTGTCAGAAATCATGTACTGAATTTTTTTAAAATATTCTTTCCGGACGTGGTTTCGAACCCAGCACGCTGTAACCCAATGATAGTAAGCAAGCTCACTATCAACTAGGTTACTGTGCGGTATAGAAAGTGCCTTAATTTCCTATATCAATGGAAAAGGTGAACACTTCCACTATATAAAAAAATGTGCATGATGAAAACGGATGAACTAGGCTTATATCGTGCAAATTAAATGATATCACAATGTACATAATGATCCACAGCAGAAATAACATGAAAAATCAGTGCTAGTTACTACAGAGAAAAACAGAAGAGAAAACAATAACTACAATTGTATGTTATAAACATTACTGTCACAAGAACAGAGAGATGACTTCACATTATAATACATATCTGGAAAATGATTATGCTGACAAATTACGAAAGAAAGCATGAAAACTATCATGTTAATAGCCTTACACTGACCACTGTCTTACTTGAACAAGTTGATGCTTGAGAGTTTATAAAAAAGAAGAGAATGATGGCAGATGACAGTCTTAAATGAACATGTGATGAGGACATCATGTACAAATCAGTGTAAAAACAATTTTATAATTAAAAAATTCCGCCGAAGACGGATGTGTCGGGCCATTGGCGCAAATACAACGGCGACACAACGCATTTCCATTCTCTGGACTGCATTCTGCTGGAGATCTAGTAGTACTGCTACAGGAGAGATCCAGCAGGAGTTTGAGAATGAACGCTGAAGAAGAAGAATAATTAAAAAATAAATGGAACATTTAAAATTCAGGAAAAGGGATGCAAATTCTAGAATCATTTTAAAATATATTATTTATGTTCAATGACTACATTCCCGTGTAACACATGATGGTAATGGTGAAGTATGATCGCTTACATCACTCTATGTAACACATGATGCTTGTGTGGTATGATAGATTAGCATAGGTCTCAACTTATTTTTTCATAAATCTGTATTTTAACAATTTATTTCCATATTTTAATAACAATGAAAATGTCAGTATTTAGCACAATAAAAAAAAACCACAAAATATGTAAAATAAATATTTTTTGCCCCTATATATGAGCGTGTGAGATTAAAAAAACAAAAAAATGTTCACATTAGTAATAATTACTTGGAAAATTAACACTAAGTGAATTTTTTCTTAAAATAAATTTTGAAAAATTTTTTAATGGGGTTTTGTTGGGTTATTTGGGGGGAGAGAGGGGCCGAAATCCATATTAATACGGAAAGTCTGTGCTAGTTGACATCTATGGATTATATAACTCTATGTAACATATAATGCTGATGTAGCCAAAATACTTACAGATGCCTGGCCTGATGGTTGATGTACCATTACTCGAGAGTTTGGAAGTGAATGGCGCAACCCTGGGGCTCCAGAACATAAAAGCAGTGATGCCATGCTACAGGCTTGCCCAACACACCAGGTGGCTATTGGAGGCTGGACATATTGCATAGTATCATATATACCCAAACCAGCTGTGACCGATCCACCTAGGGAGAGCAATACACCAATGAATAAATCATACAATGTTACAAGATTATTAGTAGGGTGGGGGACTGCAAACTTTCAGCAATGGATACCTGCATGGAATACAAGGGTCTGTTTGTTTGTTTCCTCTTCAGCGTTCATGCTCAAACTCCCACTGGATCTCTCTTATAACAGGACAATGTTCCTACTAGATTTCCAGCAGGGTGTAGTCCAGAGATTGGAAATGCATTGTGCTGCCATTTTATTTGTTCTAATGGCCTGACACATTTGTCTTCGGAGGCAGTTTGTTTCAATTTAAAGGAATTACAATGAATAATAATAATAATAAAACTCACAAACCGTCAGTATTGTTAAGGTGTCACATTGAGCCATTTGGTGCAAAATATCTCCACATATCTTTATTCTCTACCATGTAACACTTGGAATGGTAATACATTTATGCGAATCAAGTAATAACATATATAATAACACACAAATTGATGTTTCAACTAAAACGCCTTTATCAAGAACACATTCACAACAAAATACGACAAGTAAGAACAGCACTGCTGACATTCACCAACACAAAAAGAAAAAAACACACCCAAATATCAATAAATCACAACAAATGTATCAGGTCAAAAAGAGAAAATCTCGCAACTTAGCTGTAAACCATGACACAACACATTCCTTTCTTTGGATTTCCTGCTAATCTGCAGGAGTTTCAGAAGGAGCACAGATGAATAACAGTGAACATCTTGTTTTATATATGCAATGATGGGGTTTCCTTCAGAGCTTTCTTTCATATCCAGAAGACTCCACTCCAACTATCAGCTGTATAGATGCTTAAATAGATTAGGCATGATCAAAGCAGTCTAAACACTGTCAACTTCTTATAATAGTTGACATGTGTTCTTGCTTGGATATAGCTCTTATTGATTCATTTGTGACAAAGTTTTTCCAATCTATTCTCAGGATTTTTTGTAGACACTGGAACTTAAGGAGATCATGGTGACTGGATTACTAGAGCCGCAACCTCACAATTTTTGTATGGCTGTAACGCTCTGATATAACCAAATTAGACTAACGTCCGAGGTTGAAAGGAGCGTTGTTCACCATAAGAGGTACATTTTACTTAACCAAACTTTGTTTCTATAAAACTGGATCACGGCTCCAAAATTGTTGGGAACCTGTGAACTAAACAGTTCATTTGACATACCTGGACTGTTAATGTACATGTGAATAGGTTTTTTGCTGCTCTCTGACTGTAAAAATAGCAACTGAGCAACAACAAGACTGGACAGTTCATCATGGATCTGGAATGACAATGAAGAGTTATCAAAAGTTATTAGTTTGAAACATAGTTTTAGTATACACCTGGCACTTTTATTTAATCCATTATAAGTTAATCTTCTTTTGTTTGCTGCATTTTACTCTTATTATGCATTTTAAACACACTGCTCATAGAAAATGAGGAATGCTCTAGAGACGACCATCCTAGGACAGATGATAAGTATTTTGATGATAAGATGACAAGAACAAAAATGTAAACATAGACACTAAAGTTGAGTTATACAAGACTATTATTATCCCATCATTGTGCTACCAGTGCCAAACCTGGACAAATGACAGCACAAGACAAAAGACAAATATCAATGGCAGAAATGTTGTTTCTAGAAGAATACTTGGAGCGTCATTAAGACATAGAATTGGAAATGATATCAGACAGATAACCAAAACAATGAACAAGTATTGAAGTACAAGTATTGAAGTACAAGTATTGAAGTACAAGTATTGAAGTACAAGTATTGAAGTATCCTCATGAACACAAACATAGAACATCCATATTCGTATACACAAGGATACCTCCGAAGACGGATGTGTCGGCCATTGGCGCAAATAAAACGGCGACACAACGCATTTCCATTCTCTGGATTACATCCTTCTGGAAATCTAGTAGGACATGTCCAGTAAGAGATATCCAGTGGGAGTTTGAGAATGAACGCTGAAGAAGAAGTATACAAGGATCAATAGACCTACTTGTAAACACGAATAACATAGAGACAGGACAATGTTGCTTCCAATAATAGCTTATACAAGTAAATTTAAGTTAGAAGCATGAGGATAAATGAAAAAATTCTTCTAAATAAGTATTCTTGAAGGGTGATGTTATATGCTGATCTTTTTCAACAGGTGAAACTTTGAACAAGGTAATGACATTTTATATAATGCATAGCCATTATTATGTAAATATGGACAGTGCCATTTTGTACTCTTGTTATGGTGTGTTCTTGATAAAGACCTCTTGGACAAAACATCGACTTGTGCGTGTTATGTGTGTTACCAGTGATAGCAAAATGTCATTACCCTACTCCAAGTTTCACGTGTTGAATTACAGTATTACTGCAGTTGTTACCTATTATTGCTGATATTTTTCATGGTTTGATAGGGTTTGCAGTAGCAGTAATTTATACAATGAGGCCACATGGAGCAATAAATATATATCCGACAGATTCTATTAAAAAAACGAGTGATTGGGAGACTGCAGCAAAACTGTGCACCAAATAGTAAACAAATATTGGAAAAAATTAATATAATAATAATAAGACGCATAACCCATCACGGTCGAAGGAGTGTCATTCTGGATACATCAGCACAAAATGATCAAACCCAGTCTATTCCTTGATGGAATCAATCCAGGATTTTCTCTAACACCCTCTTGTCCTTCCACCCTTGACTGTCCCTTGCAAAATAATTTTAGAATGTGCGTTATTAAAAATTATATAAAGAGTTAAATAGAGTTTTATGTTAAACAATAAAACAATAAACAGGATTGATATACCAACAAAAAAAAAGGTCTTTATCTAAATTTTATTGTCTTCTTCAGACCTGTTAATTTTATACAACATTGCTTGCATATATTCTCTGTTTGATTTTGTGATAATATTTTGTGTTTGTTTGTTTCTATCTTGATAATCGCTTTTTGTTTTTTATTAAACATTGATCCTGTTCAAGATAAAACTGCTACTTTAATCCTTTTTTGTATTGTCTTTTCTATATTTACTTCCTGACTGAATCTTTGAGAATGCTTAGAAAAATTCAGTCAGCATAACAATGATGACAGTGGCTAGGTCAAAGACATCGCATCAATGAAGGTCGCCACTGAAAAATGAGAAAACAATAAAAGAAACCATAAGGAGACACGGACTGACCTGGCCAATGTCCCCCAAATGGCCAAAGACAGACAATAACTTTATCCCATGATGGCACAAGTGGAAATGATAATAGATAGATATGGCGAGAGTCCACATCAGAGGTACATTTTTACTTACATAAATTTGTTCATTTGTTCCTTTCATGACACAGGCGGCAACAATAGGGCACAAGTTTTGATTCTCCAAGCATTTTGGTTCAGTCAGCAAATTTTAGTTCTTGAATTGAATTGTAGACCATTGTTTCTCCTTCTTTAAGTATGTTGTTCTTCAGAGTAGTTTTTGGTCTTCCTCGTTTTCTTCTCCCATCCAGTGTCCACATGAGTGCTTGTTGGTGCAATCTATTTTCATCAAGTCTTAGGATTAAAGTAGGATGTGCCACAGATAATCCCATCTACATTTTTTCATGACATTTGATATGCATCCAGTGAGTTTTATCTCTTAAATCACTATTCCTGTCTCGGCTTGTTGTGAGAGTATGAGTTTACTATGTTTGCTTTTCACAGGAACATTTGTAGTTGGAGGATGGTTTGTAAGCTTTAAACAATATGAAACAGTGTTCGCTGTTACCTGTTTTTGCTGCCTATTCTGCTTCTGAGGACAGCTTTTGAATATTGCCTTTTTCACCTTTTATGTTAAATAAATAGTGGTCCACATTTCAATCACTGAAATTGGTTGAATATGTTTATATCCAGCTTTAAGCCATAAACAAATAGTGAAAGTCACAATTCTGGTTATCCAGACTCCATGACCCTGATTTAATCATGGGCAGCAGTCAAACATATTAGTAGCATATCCTATTCAAGACTTAGCCATCAACCCAGCACTTTTTGACTGTAGTGATTTTCTAGGCAATATAAATATGTTCAGTAGTTTGTCATTGCTTTCATAACAGTTGGATGCTCAAATGCCTGTGGCAGGGGATCGAACTCAGTACCTTGGCCGTCACAGACATCTCTCTGTACCACTTCGCCACAGAGCTGGATAGTCAAACTATTCCCAAAGTAATTATAGTGAACAAGTAAAATACGTTGTCATTCTACGCCTCAGAACAGGACATAACCTGCTCTGCAACCACAAGCATACAAAGTTTAAGATTTGCAGCACAGACATGTGCACATACACCTCAGACTGCTGAGCACATATTTCAAGAATGTCCCAAATATGAAATGCTGAGGCAAAAACGCTGGATGGACCAAAGAAAAAATACTAGAAGAAAAACTCTAGATCTCTCTCTATATGGATTATAAAACAGTCACGTTGATTGGAAGCACATTTCAGATGAATGAGCAAAAAGGAATCAACACCTCTTCTGAAAATGCACACATAGTGGATTGACTTCACTGTACTTGGGTGTCCCCATATTTACTCCATCCATCTCAACAAAACAGCTAACCCCCTACAGAGAATATCGCCCATAGCACTAAACTCTGTAGCTTCAAATGATACTCCCCAGGGATCTCTGAAAAAATCCACTAAGTAAACAAGATATCATGATCTGGATTCAAACTCCATTACCGCTTGAGCCCAAGGTGAATAGCATAACCACTGAACCACAAAGATCTTCCCTTTCCCCCCACCCCACCCCAAAACAAAATAGAGAATAGAATGCTTTTGTTAAAACCACATTGCTTCTAATTATAATCACTACTGTTACTAACAAGGTCACGGCCAGAAAATTAGAAATTATCAGTTATATGGAACAAAACAACCCACAATAACATTAGGTCAAAGGGCACAAGCACATGGACCATTGGATCAGCAACCAACAAATAACAATAAAATGATACAAACTTACTGGGCCCATGATACATATTATTCTCTCTTTCAGAAGTCTGGAAAATATATCATAAGCCCTTTCCCCTCGTCCAGTCTGTTCAATGACAATGGGCACCATTGGTACCTGATGCAGAAGTGATGTGTGCAGTTGACATTTAGAAATAGCCCTGATGCCCCCAGTTGTGACATTCTAAAGTTAAGAAAAAAAATCATCCTAATTATAAATATGTTTGATTAGTGATTTTCATGCATGTGTGTTAAAGGACCAGAAAGTTTACAAAACAATAGCAAAACTCTTACATGAATGTTGTATGAGGCAACTAAGGACATGTCAGGGTGGAATTGGTTGTCCTATATAGGGTAAAAATAAACTTATGTATCATGTGGTGCAAAAAAGGGAGCAAAAAAATATAACTGTTACATGTCAGCGACTAAGGGAGCAAAATATAGCAAAAATTACATGCCAGCGACTAAGGATGTCACATGTCAGCGACTAAGGATGTTACATACCAGCGACTAAGGATGTTACATACCAGCGACTAAGGATGTTACATGTCAGCGACTAAGGATGTTTTGGAAATGGAGTAGGCTATCCCATCTCATAAGAGGTCAAAGTGACTTAGAAGCCATGCTGAAGTCGGTTGTGTCAGGTTGAAAGATGCAGATATCGCAGTCAAGATGTAAACCATGACACAACACACTACGTTCTCTGGACTACATCATGTTAATCTGCAGGAGTTTGAGAATGAACAAAGAGGGTCAAAGTGACTGAGAAGCCATGCTGCAGTCAATCATATCTGGATGAAAGCCAGAAGTTTGCTGCAGGACCCAAAGGTAAAGAAATGATGTCTTAAATGCATAAATACCTGTTTGTTTTGTATTCGTTCTCAAACTCCCACCGAATATCTCTTACAGCAGAGTAATGGTTCTACAAGATTTCCAGAAGATGTAGTCTAGAGAATGAAAATGTGCTGTGTCGCAGGTTTATTTGTACCAATGGACAGACACATCTGTCTTCAGCTTTAGTAACTAAAGCATTCACTATTTTATCACTTCGACTGAATGGTGGATGTTTTTGCCCATATTTGATAGTATAGTCTGTCAGCAGTACAAAAGAACTGCTTCCAGTACCTACCATAAAGTCACCATGCTCAACGATAATCACGATCATTGACGCTTATAAATAACTTATTTGGTAATATATATTTGTAATAACTTACATAACTAATGACACTGCGACCTGTTACAGGAGATGACCAAAGTGGGTTAGGTGTGAAGTTAATTCGCCATTTTGGTATATGCTCCTATAATAAAACTCAATTTAGAGAATCAGTATACACAGGTTTCCTCAGCGCAAAGTGTCTTCATGCTTATTGAGAATGCATGGAAAAAGCTGTGGGCACTCTTAATTTGGTAGGTGCATGCAATACCTGAAACTGAGCTCATCTTTGACAGAGGTCTGTTGCAGTGAGACAGTTGCAAAAAGAGACAATTTTGATTTCTGTATATTCGGCAACGTGGAAGCTTTGGTGATCTACTGGGAAGTATCACATTGTGAGACAATCTACAATTTTTAAAACAACGAGTGACCATATATTTTTACTTTTGACAGCGGTAAATACATTTCTAAGGCTATATACGGAGCCATAGATACATCTTCAGTAAGGGAGAGGTACCTAAAAAAAAAACCATCAGCCCTTTTTCGTCAATCTTTTGAGATCACGGATAATGTTAATGATTATAATTAATTTAAATATCTTTCTAAATAATGCTGGCAACCTACTAAATCTATTCACATGATCTACTGTTAGATCATGATCTACATATTGCTGATCCCTGTTCTAAGCCATGAACAAAACTAGCTGGATTCATACTAGACATTTGAGAAGCTGGATTCATACTAGACATTTGAGAAGCTGGATTCATACTAGACATTTGAGAAGCTGGATTCATACTAGACATTTGAGAAGCTGGATTCATACTAGACATTTGAGACGCTGGATTCATACTAGACATTTGAGAAGCTGGATTCATACTAGACATTTGATAAGCTGGATTCATACTAGACATTTGAGAAGCTGGATTCATACTAGACATTTGAGATGCTGGATTCATACTAGACATTTGAGAAGCTGGATTCATACTAGACATTTGAGAAGCTGGATTCATACTAGACATTTGAGAAGCTGGATTCATACTAGACATTTGAGACATATTGCAACCTTTTTTCTTTCCTCCTCCGCTTTCCTACACAGAGCTGCCATCTAGTGTATGTTTCTGCTCCTGAGGCAATTCATTGTACTGATTCAAGGAGTTATTATACTCTTACATAACTTTCTCATATCTGGCTCTGTGGCACAGAGCATGTCTCGGATAGTCAAAGCACCAGGCTTAAACCTCACTGCAGGCAACTGTGCGTCAGGACTGTTTAGAATACAATGGCAACCTACAAAATGTATTTATATTGCCTAGAAAATCACTAGTCAAAAATGCTGGGTTGACTGATACATCCTGAATAGAATATGCTGCACAATTTTTTTTCATGTTGATTTCTGAACCAGAACATTTTAACTAGAACATTTAGCATCACTGTTATGCGGGTTAAATTGGCTGACACATATCGACCTGTGACAATATTTGTCTGTAATTCTCATTCCATCTGCAGCCTCAACAGCGCAGTACTTGATCCCTAATGTGTACGTCAAATCTAGTATAAGACCACAAGCAATAATGTTAGGTCTCCCCACAGTTTTATTTCATAAGCCAAAAGACTAGCTATAAGAGATATGCCAGGTCTCCCCACAGTTTTATTTCATAAGCCAAAAGACTAGCTATAAGAGATATGTTAGGTCCCCCCACAGTTTTATTTCATAAGTCAGATCACTAACTATTAGAGATATGTAAGTTCCCCCCCCCCTACAGTTTTATTTCATAATCCAGAAGACTAACTATAAGAGGTGTGCAATACATACTTTGAGAAAATCATTCTACTCAGAGGATGTAAAAATATAACCGTACAGAGGAAATTATGTGTTATTTCCACAACAAGGACTCACTACACAAGCATATATCTGTTAGAGGTTTAATATTACATGGTAGTTGGTCTTGTTGGGTACTGGTGAGACCTTTAGACATGACATATGCCCTATCCAACCAGGAATTTGCTCAAATATAACCATGGCAGCAGAAATTATTAATTAACTATAAAAAAAAAATCATGTAATGTTTATCATGATGATACTTATAATCTTAGCATTTATCTCCATAAGAAATAGTAGAGTTGTGATGGTCAATGCATAACTTTTTCGGCATAATTGACGCATGTTTCCGTTTCTTTGTTAAATCTTTCATTTGATCTCTGTCTAGGTATTTAAATGCACCTCCGCCAAAGACGGATGTGTCGGGCCATAGGCGCAAATAAAATGGAGATACAGCGCATTTATGTTCTCTGGACTACATCCTGCTGGACATATAGTAGGACCATTGTTCATTTGAGAATGAACGCTGAAAAAAATGCACCTGTTGCCAGGGTACACCACATGGGAGATTTTTTAGGGGTCTTATCTGCTAATGAAAGAAGCTACACATAATCAATGCAGAACTCTTTGCATTCATGTCAGCTTTCTGGTCAAACCAACAATTTGAATGTATATCTGTGTATTTCAAGTGATTCACAAAACATCACAACCTTATGTTTACATTTCCGTCTGTCTTTCATAAATGTCTACAAACTTACTGTTACAAATATTGTATTATTTCTATAATCATAGAGTAGAGAGGTACCTAGCACATCTCAGGCTGCCAAGATACCAAGTTCAATTTTCACTGTTGGCAATTTAACTTGTTCATCCAAACCATTCAAAGAGCAATGGCAATCTACTGTATACAAATATTGCCTACTAAATAATTAGTCCAACAAAATACAGCCAAAAATATGTGTTGATCGCCTATGTCCTGAGTATGATAAGATACTAAATTTAAATTCTGAACATAGGCTTATAAAACAACACGCCAAATTGGTAATGAAGAAGCAGTGTAGCATTGTTTTTTGCTGTCAAAGAATTATAATTTCTAAGAAGTGTAAAATACTTCAAAGTAAACAAATAATGCTGCATCAAATAATGATGATGAAGTAATCTCTTTAGCAGGTAGTTCTTAGTCTTTATGACAAAAAAACATATCCTCTTCTTGAGAAATTGAGGTAACACCATGGACTTGAATGTTTGTTGTGTCAAAGGAATTGATGTGTTCCTAAGGTAAAATGCATGTTTAGTTCCCAAATGGAGACATTCTAGTGCAGCAGTATCCCATGATCACCATAGTACTGAGAAGTTATAGGGTTGATAATAAGGAAGGGCAGTCATAGATTTACTACTACAGTCTACAGTGAGGACAATGGAAATAATATTTCAAGGGACAACAAAGAATGACAGGAATTTAGGTGACCAACAGTGAGGGGATAAAGTGTGTTTGGATATTTGACCATAATGGTGCATCTTGAATCCATGGCTGTTAGAACAAGAGGGAGACTGCTAACTTACTTATGTCCCTTGTGTGCCATGGATGCTGGTTTCTAATCACGTGACCGTGAAGTGTATAACTATCACTATCAGTGTTGACACCTACTTTGTTGCTATCACAATGTGTATGGCACTTACTATGTTGGTACCGCTACATACAGGGCACTGCTCGCTAAAACTTAGGGTACGCCAAACGTAGTAGGCCTATGATGAGGTTATTGACGCCTTGACTTTGACGGCCAGCATTTGAAGCATTGATCATTGAGACTCAGTGAGTCAGACTGAGACAAGACAGTAGTGAATAACAGTGGAGTGATTTAGGAACATAATTATCAATGAATGCTTTTAGCAGCACAATTTATATCAATCTAATTACATAGATTATAAACAGAAATAAACTCTTTACCTTAAGCAATTTTATGGACTGCATTTTTCAATTTGAATACTATTATCACAAGCCGGTTTCAGATTTAATAATATCGCCAAAGTGAAACTACTTGCAAGAGTAAAAAGAAACTTAAACTCTAAGGAACAAGAGCTCATATTTGGTCTATGTCTCTTTTTACTGCAGAAGAGTGCTTAAATGATGAAGACTAAATGATGAACAATAAAAATAAATTTAGGCCATTGCTGCAACAAAATAAGTGGAATAATTGGCCTAGACTATATGTAAAAAAAAAATATAAAAAAAAAAAATAGAAAATTACACAAAATATTTTAAAATCGGCAAGATTTAAATACTTAGCCAGAGTGGTTATTCAGTTACATGTATTTCATTTTAGGTCAAAGATGGCACATTGGGTAGAATTAGTAGTCATTTCTTTCCATGCTGAGCTAGTTGCAAGCTGCTGTAGTCGTAATTACTTATTTCCAATATTGAGATTTCCCTGATGATTGTTCCTTGCAGAGTTTCTTTTGTTCATTGTAGAGTTTCTTTTGGGCGGCCTACTTTTCTTCTGCCCTTTGCCTTTAAACGTGATGGTTTGTTTCAATGCAGTAGACAATGGGAGGACGTGGTGGGTTCATTTCAACCAGTCCATCCCTTATGAAATCAAAACATGATATTTAGTATTAGGAAGGTAGTCAAAAATTATATAACTACTCACAAACATCTTTATTGATATAACGTGTCACCTCTGCGTGTTACCCGCAATGTCTTTCGAAGGCATTTCATATCGCATACAGCGGTCTTTCTCTCTGGTTCTTTTATCAATGTCCACGTCTGACATTTATAACAGAGAGCTGGAATAAAATTCGAGTTCATCAATGAGCGCTTGGTTGTCATAGGCTTATCTATATGTTTGTGTATAAGTAGTGGCCTAAGTCATCAGGCAAGAAGCAAAACAAGAATACATATCCACCTATATTAGAAGGCGTCGCTGGAATTACATCGGACACGCGCTGCGAATGGATACCAAGGGCCAAGAGAAAACGAGGAAGACCAAGAGACCTTACTTAGAACTATTACAAAAGAGTGCTTCACCATCGGTATCAGAAACAATGAAGACCTAAGACAAATTATTGGATAAAAGGACATGAGCCCATGGACTGCTGAATCAGCAACCAAGACAAATTGCAATAAAACTCGAGACATGGAAATCTCTGACATCCGCCCTATGTGCCGTCTTTGACTCTAGAGAAATAACTACTAAGTGGTAACAGTTAGTAAAGTACCGCATTTGCTTTCTGGCAACGAGTCTCTATCTCTCGTTCAAATTTTCAGTCTCCCGTAAATATACTTACAAGATATCTAAACTCTTGCACTTGTTTTAGATAACTTGTGTTATCTTCCAATTGCATGTTTAACACTTCTGTTGTCATACTAGTTCTAATTGCTTCAGTTTTTGTTTTGTTAATTTTGATATTATAATTTCCGCATGTTTTGTTACGAGTTTTGATGTGACTGTATTTTATTTGCATCATCATATATTAATGCCTGTTCATCTGCGAATATCATTTCGTTTATACTTTTTTTTGTTAATCTTCGCTGGTAAGTGATTATTCTTTTACAATCTTGTCTATATAGATGTTGAATAGTCATGGGGACAGGACACATGCTTGTCTTACCCCTGATGTTATTACGAAATAATCTGTCATGCCTTTTGTGGTTCTAATCGTTGTTTATGATTTTTTTTATAGTGTACCAATATCTACAAATTGTCCCTGCATACCGTACTCTTCTAGAATGGTCAAGAATTTTGTTCTGTTGATTCTGTCAAATACCTTTTCCCTGGTCAATGAATGTGATATGTAATTTCTGATTGTATTCTAGTTGTTGTTTTTTAATAAGCTGGCGTAACGTGAAAAAGGCGTCCGTGCATTTCATTCCTCTTATGAATCCAAACTGATTGTTACTTAGCTTAGGTTCTATTCGTGGTCTATTATAAATTATTCTTGCATAAACTTTACCTATTTGACTTTGTAAAGATATTCTTCTATAATTGTCACAATTTCTTCTTGGCCTCTTTTTTCCAAATTAGCATTATTATGACATTCTGCCAATCCTCGGGGATTCTGTCTTTGTTTCCATGCCGCATTAAAGATTCTATGTATCCTTTTTTCGCGGTTGTTTCACATGCTTTTGTAATGGCTGTTGTTAAACCATCTATACCCATCTATGCCTTGTTTTTTGGACTCTTATCCAGTACCTGTTCTGTCTATTGTATTTCCCCGGGTAGTTTGTTATCTATTCTTGCTGCAAAGCGTAGGGGTGATTGGAGCTCGAGCTTGTGTTCCAGGGCCAGATGTGTGGCCTCGGCTGTGCTATGACCGTGTTTCTTCAGGATGTCCCTGACGTTTTCTATTCATCGTTTTCGTGGTCTTCCTCTGGCCTTGTACCCTGATCTCATTTGGTTATATGCCTGTACGGGCAACTTGTCGCGGTGCATTCTCATAATGTGACCAAACCACTTGATGTATTCTATGTATTGTGTGCAAGGTGTTGTACATATTCTTTCCCTGTTGTCTTCATTTCGTAATCTATCGAGAATGTGTTCTCTGCAGCCTTCCTCCAGCATTTCAACTCACATGTCATTATCTTTCTATAATATGAAGATGAGAGAGACCAGGTTTGGCACTGGTAACACAGTGTTGGTAGGAGTATACTGCACAATGAAAAGGCAACTGGATTGCTCTTTGAAATATGTTTTGCGCACAAATATTTCTATTGGCTCACAAAGCCAGTCACAAAAGCTAGGTGGGGCAGGACCTGAATATTTACATATCCTGTTCTGTCTCAGAGAATAATATATCTGGTTCACTTATCTGTTCATAACTGGGAATAAATGTGCGCTGTTCCGCTGTGCGTGGGTTTAATAGTTCTTGAAAGCACTCTTTCCATCTATTTTTTTTTAAAGCACTCTTTCCATCTATTTTTCTGGCTATGGGAATTAAATATCGGTAATCCCTCTTTGCTGTTTATAACTGTGGTTGGGGGATCTCCCAGGCGTAGTGGATAAGCCGTTCAAAGGTCACGGGTTCGAATCACGGGATTCTTTTCGGAGATCCCTGTGGATTATCACTTGAAGCTACGAAGTTACGTGCTTCGTTGAGAGGGACGGAGTACATATGGGAAACCGAGTACAGTGAAGTCAATCTTCTACGACTTTTAAACTCTTTTTAAACTGTGGTTGGATTGTCTCTCAGTCTCATAGAATTAACGCTCTTAAAGAATTCCCTTGGTTTCGAATTAGATCTTACTGCCATTTGTTCTCCATATTTTATCCACTCTTGGTGTTTCGTTTGTTTAATTTGTTTCTTTATCTCGTTTTTTTTTTCATTCTATATTCCCTGAATATGGATAGATGTTATCTAGTCATATTTTTTTCTGTCTTTCTCTGGCTTGTATTCAGACATCTTATATGTTCTTGAGGACAATTGGTTATTGTTCATTCTCATAAGGTGTCCAACCCACTTTATTTATTGTTTATCGATGTACCTGGTCTACCGATTCTTCTACTGATTTCATCAATTCTCATTTTGTCTACTTTGGTCACTCTTGCGGGTTTTCTCAGACATTTCATCTTACATGTTAAGTTTTCTTTAGTAAGTGACCGTAGATAAAGGGACCAAACTCCCATAGCCTGGAGACTGATATCATTCAATCCTGCGATGCCTCACAGCTAAAGCAGATAAAATACAATAGATAGATAGATAGATAGATAGATAGATAGATAGATAGATAGATAGATAGATAGATAGATAGATAGATAGATAGATAGATAGATAGATAGATAGATAGATAGATAGATAGATAGATAGATAGATAGATAGATAGATAGATAGATAGATAGATAGATAGATAGATAGATAGATAGATAGATAGATAGATAGATAGATAGATAGATAGATAGATAGATAGATAGATAGATAGATAGATAGATAGATAGATAGATAGATAGATAGATAGATAGATAGATAGATAGATAGATAGATAGATAGATAGATAGATAGATAGATAGATAGATAGATAGATAGATAGATAGATAGATAGATAGATAGATAGATAGATAGATAGATAGATAGATAGATAGATAGATAGATAGATAGATAGATAGATAGATAGATAGATAGATAGATAGATAGATAGATAGATAGATAGATAGATAGATAGATAGATAGATAGATAGATAGATAGATAGATAGATAGATAGATAGATAGATAGATAGATAGATAGATAGATAGATAGATAGATAGATAGATAGATAGATAGATAGATAGATAGATAGATAGATAGATAGATAGATAGATAGATAGATAGATAGATAGATAGATAGATAGATAGATAGATAGATAGATAGATAGATAGATAGATAGATAGATAGATAGATAGATAGATAGATA